>JAFIRS010007088.1:0-28485 GCA_018342105.1 Gonioctena quinquepunctata | reverse complement strand
TTACTGAATGACAGGTATTTACGATCGCTGGTGCGTTATCGTTGAGTTAATGACCAACAAGTGTGTTTATGAATTTCAGAGGTGTCTCGACTCCCGGTGATTTATAAGTTGTTTACCTCGTCTTTCAACTGCTCAGTGTTTATCGACTTAGTTTTGGTAATTATTTAAACTGACTTCCTTATCTCGCTGTGACTGTAACGGGTAGCAATAAAAACTTTGTTTTTCTCTTCTAGATGAGTCATGTAAGTATTCGGTATACAATGGTTACGTCTTGGTGTAATTATCTTTTAAATGCATTTCTGTAATTACAGGGCATAACAGAACATTAAACGTCAATTGTGGTGATATTTCTTCGAAAAGGTCATCCATTACATACGAAACAATGATTGGTGAGATGGTAGCTCCCATAGGTGTTCCAAGAATTTGTTTGTAGAAATTTCCTTCGAACGAAAAGAAACTAGATTTGAATATGAATTGAATGATTTCTAAAAATTTTGTTTGTGAAATATTACAGTTTTCTTCTATTTTACTTCATCTTTTAGTTATACTTTTCAACACTAATTCTATCGGTATGTTACTGAATAAGGAAACAACATCTAGGCTTATCAGGACATAGCTTTGTGGAAGTTGTTTTTCGTTGATGAATTTAGAAAACTTGAAAGAATCTTTAACATAAAACTTATTTCCGAAGTCATATGCATCTGTGAGGATGTCTGTGAATAATTTAGATATTTTGCTATTGGGTGCATCAATAGATGAAATGATAGGTCTGAGTTTCATGATTGGTTTATGAATTTTGGGTAAACCATAGTATTTTGGTGATACAGAACTGTATATCATACATTTTTTTGCTTCTTCTTCAGTGATCATTTTTGCTTTTTTTAGTTCTGAAATAAATTTATTTGCTTTATGTTCAATGGTTGAGGTAGGATCTCTATTTAATTTGGTGTAAGAGTTTTCGTCATCAAGGATATCATGAGATTTATTTATATATTCAGTTTTTTCCAAAATGACTGTTACATTACCTTTATCTGATTTCGTTAAAATAAGATTAAGATGGTTTTTGAAAAATTCTTTGGTTTTTTTATAAAGAGAATTGAGTGTTTTTTCATTTTTTTGAGGTTTTTGAAAGAAGTTAGTAACCATATTTGTTATTTTTGCTCTGAAAATATCTTTTTTCTCATTATTGAATCCACTTATTAGTGATTCGATATCAGACAAAAGTTTTGAAATCGATACGTCTCTTGTAGTAGGAGGTAAACTGAATTTGAATCCCAAAGCAAGAAAATGTTCAATATCATTTGGTATAATTATATCAGTCAAATTTTTGAGCCAAGTGCTCTTTGTTTTGATATCATTCTGGAAAGGAAATTTTAATCTATTTATCTTGTTGATATTTTTATATCTTTGAATATTTTATTGTAGGAAATCGTTTGTCTTTCTGTATAATTTATCCAGATATCATTAGGTAGTTTTGTTATGAGGAAGTTAGAAAGTTTCGAAAAGTACATTTCTGATGATTTGAGGTCATTATGTGTTATTTTGATTTCTAAATTTAACATTTTCTTGGTTAATTTTCCATTGAATGTATGAATTTCGTGTAAACTCTTACCATTATTTGTGTCAATTAGGATGTTCAGATCTTTGATATTGTTCATAATGTGTGAAGGTATAACACCATTACGTTTACATTCTAGTAAGAATATTCTTCTATTTCTGTAAGCAGCCAGTTTCTTGTTGATATTGCACCATTCCTTCATTTTTTGAGAGACTTCGGGACCGTACGAGATTCGAATGTCTTCATAAAACCCCATGGTAGATGGATGAATTTAGAAATAACGACTGAAAATTGGTATGAACAGTGGGGAATAACGGGGATCTTCAGTCAGCACAAGTGTTGAACTATAAAAAACTCTTTAATACCTTGGACCGAGCTTTCGTTTCGATTTTGAAACTTCTTCAGGGTCCTCAAATACGTAAATTACATCATTGAGAAAAAAAATACTTAAAATGAAGGAAGTACTTACAGTAATCTGAGTAGTTGATTAATGAACATTAACTTAAAAAAAACGTAAAATATGTAAATATTAGTCGGAATGGTGTTATATCTTTGACGTTTCGAGTGACATTGAAGGATTTGAAGTGACAACCTATGATTAATCGTCAAAAAAATATAAAATATGTAGTGGGTGTGTTAATTTTTTTATTATATTCTTTGAGAATCATCAGTTTTAATCCATTTGTAAAAGATAACTGTAGATTTTGCTAAGATTTTCGATATCTGTTTTTTTGTTCATATTTTGATTGGATTTATTAATTTCAATCATTTCAAGACATAATCTTTTTGAGACATTTTTTTCTGAATGTAAAACTTGTGCTTCCTCGAATGATTTTTTCAATAGCATGTTGAGTAATGCACATGATTTCTTGTTGAGTCTTATATCACTTCTGTGAGAGATAATACGATTATTCAAAGTTCTTGAACTTGTACCAATATAGTTTAAATCACAGTTGTTACATGGTATGCTGTAGACAACATTTGATTTCTCCAAATCTGGTGTGGGATATTTTAACCTCGTATTTAAATTTCCAATAGTCTTGATATTTTTTTGTGAAATTTTTATGTTACTTTCATTCTTGAATAATTTAATTATATTTGATGATAGAATTCCTATATTAGGAATTGAAAAAAAAATTATCCTTTCATTATTATTTTCTGAATTTTGATTATTTGTGTCATCATTATTAATTTGTCTATCAGAGTTGGTATTGAAAATAATTGTTAACTTTCGAACGGTTTGACGTAGAACAATGGGACAGAAACCTATTTGAATGATAACACCGATACTACTTTTTGAAATAAAAGACATTGTGATTGCTCATTAGATTGCGCGGTAGGGCACATCAACTTAACAATTTCAAATAGCATGGGGGTAGTAGCACATCATTAAAAACATAATTCAATTCTCTTTTCAAACATTTAATTTTGCAATTTTGTTCGTTTTTTCACAATATGCATTTGAAATGTTAAGTATAACAAAAAACAAAACCATTATGTAGGGTTTTTATTTATTGAGAATATGAAGCAAAATTGTTGTCAATCTCGTGCTTTTCCCCTCCCTACCTACTATTATGTTGTCTCAATATTAAATTCACTTTACGTGAAACTCATTACTAAATACAAATGCGATAATTCGTTTTTAATATGAAGTGCAGGTAAGTAGTGTTATACTCATGTATGCATTAGAAGGTCTTGAACATCGACACAATAATCCAACTTCATATTAGTCATTCCTAGATAACTCCTTAATTATCAGTTAACCAAATCCAACAAATGGTACCCGTTATGATTATGGTCATCAAAAATAAATGCGTGGGGTATCACTTGGGTCGGAAATTTGATTATTGTCTGGATTCAAAATCTGTACCTAATTAAGCTTTGAAACGAATTCGAAAATGGTAAATTATTTGAGTCATGAATCTTCTTCTATTGACCTTATTCCGTGTTACTCATCGCAATTGTGATTCCATAGAACAACCATGGTTGAAAGTAAAATTGAATTACATTTTCAACGATGTGCAACACGACCTCTATGCCTTTCGAAATTTTCAAGTTGATGTGCCCCCAGCGCCCTCTGTCGAGTAATTGTAATGGATCGTCTCTCAGAAAGTACGATCGGTAATACCATTCAAAATGTTTGTCCCATTGTTTCACATCAAACCGTTCAAAAGTTATCGAGGTAAGGGTACCATTCAGATCCGCATTTATACTTAACATTTCAAATGCATATTGTGAAGAAAAGTATTAACGGAATTCTAAAAAATAGAATGGTTGGAAAGAGACTTGAATTATATTTTCAACGATGTGCCACTTGACCCCCCATGCCGTTTGAAATTTTCGAATTGATGTGCCCCCCAGCGCCATCTATCGAGCAATCGCAATGTCTTTCATTTCAAAAAGTAGTATCGGTGATATCGTTCAAAAAAAGACTATAAATAGCCGCACTGTATATATATATTGATATCAACCTGTGGTAGAAGTCCATTGTATCTCGAAGTGGAGTGGTATAATTTTATGAAGAAGAAAAACATGGGAATTATATAAAAATTTTTAGTAACATTAACCTACAAAACTAATTTTTTTTTTTTGAATTTTTTCATCTCCATGTAAGTAGCACTTATCGTATCATATTACCCATGTAACTAAGTCTTTGTTCTTCTTTTATTGTAGAATACTTTTATATATGCTGATGATGAACCTATAGAGGTTCGAAACATGTTCAATAATCGATGGTATTGACCTAATCGATTTTAATATTATATTGTGGAGACGCCTTCGTGTTTTTCTTCTTCATAAAAAAAAAATAAAAAAATATATATTGATATGTATTGATGATATAACAAATTATTTGTTATTATTTCGCCCCACGTTTTGGGTGCCAATTTGTTATGTAATGATAATATATCAAATTGAATTTTATAATTGAATTTTGTTATTATTATTATTATTATTAATATATTTTTGCACCGCGTTGGGCGCCATTTTGTTATGTAATGATGAATTGAATAATAAATAATAGTTGTTATAAAATGAAGATAGCTAATAGTTTTCGCTCTTCTTTGTGAGCCAAATTGTTATGATATAGATAATTATTTGTGCCCTGTATAATATATTTTGCAATGTAATAATAATTGCTAGCTACGTCACTGTTCTCTCGTCACGTTGCTGTCAATTGTTATCATTTTCCTTACCACAGCTAAGCACAGTTGGTACGCCTCTTGTCTCAGATAGCCGGTTCAGGCAATTGAGCCACTACTTGATATGTCAAATTTCAATTTATTCAATGGTCATAAGTATGATTGTTGATCATTGTAGAAAACAAACGACAAAGTATCAAAAAGCAATTATTTCCTTCATTCAGGAAAACTTAATTTTACCTGGCCTACGAAAGATAACTCAATCTAAAGTGAATCTACCAATATTCATGGATAATCATGGGAGAAGTTCATTGGCAAAATATACACAACCTCACTTTTACCTTGAAAATGAAAATTTCTTTAATAGTTCGAAATCAATTGAAATAAAGTTCTTCCGATGGAATATGCGTTATAAGTGAAATTGTTCAGTTCGGAATGTGCACTATGGAAGGTTTATACCTGTCTGGAACTGTCGCTGTTCAATTCACACCAGGATTTGGATTCCCTTTCACTCCAATACCAAATAGAGAGAAACATACAAATTCAGCAATCAGCTTTGGATACTTGTATACGGTGTACAAATAAGGTAATGTTGGTTTTCCGCTTATAATGTTGAAAATTATTCAATTTTTCTTTTTCCCAAAATATAACGTGGCATCCGTTTTAAATTTATTTTCGATCTCCTTGTGGCTTTGTTTGTTGTCACCTAGATACCATTTTTGTTCCTTCCCTCTGATTCGAATTTTTGAATTCGCGCACTATATTGTCACATTTTCACTGTTTATGGTTATGTGTCATAACTTATACATAAAACTATTTTCCATTCTTATTAACTATGTACAAATTTCAATAATAATTGCCTCTGACACTTTCCCGCTCTTATTCTCTTACAATTTCAAATTCTACATGTGACCATCTGTTCCCTGATTGGCTATTGTCATCAAGAAGTTTGCTGTTCTACTATTGGCTACTTTTAGATAGCTACAATTTCATATACTGTATGTTTCAAATTTATAAATTTGTAGATCACACTTTATTCAGGAAAATTTTGTAAATCTAGACTTTTTGTTGTCTTTTGAAGAATTATGGGTTGTAATCATTCTGACAGTGTATTAAATTGATTGTGTTATATAATTTGGACATTTTTATCTATTCATATCATACATAGGCTTATAAAGGAAATAGAACTTCTAAAATTATGTAAAAACAATCTCTTGAAACTAATAGCTAATCAATATAATTATTCTTTTCTGTGGTTTTTTTCTTTTTAAAATATCTAACTGGTTTTTCATAACATAACAATATATATATAATATATATATATATATATATATATAAATGAAAGGAAAAATTGTGGCATATCAGACAAATTATAAAATTAAAGAAAAAAATTATCCTCAAGCGGGATTCGAACCCACGACCTTCTTATCTCTAGTCAGACTCTCTACCAACTGAGCTACATGAGGAAATAGGTGAAAGGTTAACTGGTATTGATGGCCATTGATAGGTACTCGAAATATTTTCCACCGTTCTAACACTAACATTGAATAATGGGAAAGAGCGATTCACAAATATGCGGCGGTACCTATGTCCTCAAATAGCTCTGACTAGAGATAAGGAGGTCGTGGGTTCGAATCTCGCTTAAGGATGGTTTTTTTCTTTAATTCAATAATTTATTTGATTGGCCACAATTTTTCCTTTCATGTATTTTTCACAGACGCAATTTTCCACTTCGTATTTATATATTTGGCAAAATCTAATCAGTGGTGAGATCACCTCCTGAACTTCGATTGAAACCGCCACGTCGATAGTGATGTTAGGGTGGGAATACTCAAATCTTTTCTATCGTTCTAACACTAATATTAAATTATGGGAAAAAGCGATTCACAAATATGTCCTCAAATAGCTCAGTTGGTAGAGCGTCTGACTAGAGATGAGAAGGTCGTGGGTTCGAATCCCGCTTGAGGATGGTTTTTTCTTTAATTTAATAGTTTGTCTGATATGCCACAATTTTTCCTTTCATGTATTTTTCACATACGTAATTTTTATAAACAGGGTGTCCCTGGACTTCCTCTTTTTCTCTCGGGAATGTATAAATGGGGTCAAAATATCACCAGTACTTCATATAACTTTTGTTCCCAAAAGCCTTCGTTACCAAGTTACGGGCCCTCAAAGTTACAAAATGAAAAATATTTTTCTTTGATAACTTTCAAAGTGAATATTCAAAATCATCTAAATTTTGGTGATTGACTAAATAAATTCGATGAGCTTCCATGCAGGAGTCAGTTGTAATGCTACAAAGTCAGGAACGGACTACCCCCGATGGTCCACACCCCAAAACTTTGAAATGGCAGATGATTTTTCAATAGTTTTCAACAAAATAAGGTTACGTAGACAATTTTCTGAATAAAAGTACTCGTGTGGAAAGTCGATCGGAGCAACAATTCTTAATAAAAACGCAGTTTTACTCGACGACATCAAACCCGATCGTCCACCATTATTTGAAATGAAAAATTTTCACAGTAGAAATACTAATGCTAACGTTAATTCAACAACATTTTTAACAGGGATAATACAAAATATGCTAAAATGAAGTCGTAAACAAATAGGACAGTACCTAGTTGAAAGTTTCGTCCACAATGTAGATATTTTTTCAAATGAAATATCAAGTTATGTAGATTCGTGGTGTTTTTGAACTAACAAGCTACTCCACTATGAAATATCGAATTCAGTCCATATTTTGTATGTACGCGTGGAATAAGCACGTTCCGTTATCTGAATCTCATGAAACTCAACATTTGGATGTTGCAAATTCGTATTCACAGCTTAAATGTTGAGGAGTTTCACTGATAAGTATAATTTCATGGGAGAAAATCTTTAACCCGAAGATAAATTTAGCTGAAAAAACGCACATCGGAAGACATAACTAATAAAAAGAAAACGAATAAACTACAAAAACGGCTGCACATGAAAAGGTGAAAAATATCCGGTGATTAAATTTATGTTCCATTTCTTCCACATATGTTGTCAAAAACACCTTGTAGAAAGGAATAAAATTAGTGTGGATGAAAAATGACAACTGGAATGCGATTATGTTTTGTTGAGTGGTGCGTTGTCATTGTATCGTCAATATTCTAATAGGACAGTTTGAAGTGTTTTGATATGGCCGAACAGTTTACATTCAACGAATATGCAGATATGCATGCATTGTATGGACGAGCATTTAGTAATGCTGCAGAAGCCCGTCGTCTGTATGCCGAGCATTTTCCCAATCGAACGTTACCGGCAAGAGAAACGTTCGAGCGTATCGATCGCAGCTTGAGGGAGACAGGTATGTCTAATGGATAATTAATTGGAGCCTGTTGTTTTATTTTGATATTATTGTAGGTTCAGTTTTGCCGAAACGAGGTGATGAGGGCGCTCCTAGGGCTGTGCGTACCGTTGTATTGGAGGAAAATATTTTGGAAGCTGTCGCTGATGAACCTTCAATGAGCATCAGAAACCTATCAGAACAGTTCCATACATCCAAGTCCACTATTCATAGAATAATTAGGGAACAACTGCTCCACCCATATCACATCCAGAAGGTACAAGCCATGACACCTGAAGATTTTCCAGCACAACTGGAATATGCCAATTGGTTCCTGGATAAGCAAAGAGAGAATATGACTTTCATTACTCGAGTTTTATTCACTGATGAAGCAGGTTTCAGTAGAGATGGAGTAATCAACTCTCATAATCTCCACATATGGGCCGAAGAAAATCCCCATGGGATATTGCAAACCAAACACCAACAAAAATTCAACGTGAATGTTTGGGCTGGTATCATAGGAAACCATCTCATAGGACCATTCATTCTACATGACCGATTGAATGGAGAACGTTATTTGGAGTTCATTCAGAATGATTTGAATGGACTTTTAGAACATGTTCCATTGCAAACCCGAAGAGATATGTGGTTTATGCATGATTGCGCTCCTCCTCATTTTAGTTTGATTGTGCGGGACCATCTGAACCAGATTTTCCCCAATAGATGGATTGGTAGAGGTGGGCCATATTCATGGCCACCGCGGTCTCCGGATTTAAATTCATTGGATTTCTTTCTGTGGGGGCATCTGAAAAGCCTCGTTTACGCTACACCTATTAACACCAGAGATGCCTTGTTGAATAGAATTACATTACATTGTGAAGCCATACAAAACGACCCTGGCATGCTATTTCATGTGCAGAGAGGGTCTTTGCGCCGACTAAGAAAATGTATTGAGAGAAACGGGGGTCATATCGAGCAATTTTTGTAGCACCATCGGGTATGTTTTGTTTCAATACGATATCGAGCAGTTTTGGTAGCGGATTTTGCATTTCTGTTTGCTGTTGAGGCTTGCGATTGATTATTTACACCATGAGTTTTGTAAGGTAAACGTGTTTGCATGATAAAAATTCGTTATGAACATTGTACCTATCATTTCTATTTTCATTACAAATTAATCTTTTCGAATAATGGTAGACATCTCAGGTTGGATGTCGTCGAACAAAAATGCATTTTTATAAAAAATCGTTGCTCCGATCGATTTTCCACACGAGTACTTTTATTCAGGAAATTGTCCAGGTAACCTTGTTTTGTTAATACATATTGACAAATCCCAGTCATTTCAAAGTTTTGGGTTGTGGACCATCGGGGGTAGTCCGTTCCTGACTTTGTAGCAAAACAACTGACTCCTGAATGAAAGCTCATCGAAGGAATTCATTTGTTTAGTCAATCACTAAAATTTAGATGCTTTTGAATATTCACTTTATCAAAGAAAAACATTTTTCATTTTGTAATTTTGAGGGCCCGTAACTTAGTAACGAAGGCTTTTAGGAACAAAAGTTATATGAAGTACTGGTGATATTTTGACCCCATCTATACATTTCCGAGGGGAAAAGGGGAAGTCCAGGGATATATAAGCAAGATTCGAACCCACGACGTTCTCATATATATATATTTATATATATATATATATATATATTTATATATGTATATAGTGGGTGTGTGTTTTTATAATTGCTTTCTTAGTTGTCTTACCAACCCTCAGATGATTTAATGAACACTTGTACGAGTTGAAATTACGGGGGCCTCACCTATCATAATATGATTCGAAACCACTCTTGGTGCTTTGAAACATTTTTCACCCACAGTGGGAATCGAACCCGCGTCGAGGGGGATACAATGATAGAGATCAGATGCTCCTACAACTGAGCCACAGACCCCGCTAGTAACTGTAATGTATTATCTATACCACGTATGGAAGAAGGATTCAAAAAGTCGCGTAATCAATATACGTATGAATCCAATAAATATACTTATTTCAGTTTTTGAAAATATTCCCCTGATTAGTTCCCAGGCGGGTTCTATTGTTCCTATGGAAGAGCTAATCACATTACCTGTCACTGCTGCATTAACGCTGAAGTTTGAATTCGATCCATCATTGAATTTGTAGCCGCACAATCTAGTATTGGCTATCACGATAAAGTCGTTTGGACAATCTATCGTGTCCACCCCAGCTATACCTCTGGGTAACGTAGACATACCATCTGAAATTAAGAAATATATCATTTGTAGAATATAATTGAAATTAATTTGTTAAAAAAATGCAGAATTTATTACAGAAGTTATCTTGGCATGTGATGAGATGATCCCAAACAGAAAATACAACTAACACCGACTAGTCAACTATGTTTTTTCATTATACCTGCGTTATAATCATTGTCTAAACGACTGAAAATCATTTGAACACCGGTTGTGTTTTGAAAGTTTATAAATAACATTTCACTTTTCTTTGCATCGCTATAAGAAACTAACGGTGTTTTTTTATATGTTACTCTATAATCATAAGGTTTAGATGATTTCGTTATACCAACTAATATGACACAACTATTCATAACTTTCAGACTTGAGTTTTTTAATTTTTTATTCCTGTAAAGAATATACTCCTCTTTGAGAAATGGACTAAGAGAAGGTAGTTTCCCAACATCCAAACTTATCCATTATGCTCGTTGATAACAACTCAACTCTTCTATGGAGAGTGCAAATATTCACCCACGCACAAATTGGCCATTTTTTTCAGACAATTCTCGCACAAACCAAATGTACATTTTTCTCTTGAGAAAAATCAAGATCTTCTGGGATCATAACCTTTGCTCACTCCATTCATGAAAACACATAATTTTTGGTAAATGTCAGATATATTCTCAGCATTGCTTGTAGTTTCAAATGGTTGCAAAAAGTGTAGAATATTTTTCATATGACATGCAATGTAAGTCTGAAGTGAAATTCATTTCATTCATGCCGGGAAACAATTTTGATTTTATGTCAGATTTGCCTCCTCTTTCTGGCATGTTGCATCCGAATCACTAGAATTGAGTTTGGGAATATGAATATTTGGGAATATTTGGGACAAGCCCCAGATACAGTACTGGACATCAGATGCCTAATGTCTGTTTTTGTTAATGTCAGTTATATTAACTTTTGTCAGCATTCATTTTTGTCAAAACGCGTATTATTAGTCTGCTTCGCTTTATCCAATTACATTGGTCTGGTTGTATATCGTGTATTATCTTATTCTAATCCCCATACCCAACAAGAGGTTATGGGCCCAGACTTTCCGCTATAAAAGGGTCGAATATTGTTCAGTGGCCAAAAGAAATCCGCCCCAAAATGTCAGGCTCCCATTTTTCACTCCCTCCGATCGAAAATCTGAAGGGGCTTGAGAATTTCGATACCTGGAAGTTCACGGTCAAAACTTATCTCGAACACGAAGATTTATGGGGATGTGTGACCAAGGAAAACACCGAATCAAGTAAAAATGTAAAAGCCAGAACGAAAATAGTTCTGTTGATCGATCCCATCAACTACGTTCATGTACAAGACGCCAAAACTGCCAAGCAAGTATGGGAAGAACTATCGTCAGCCTTTGAAGATAGCGGACTTGAGAGAAACGTTTTTCTCCTGCGAATTTTGACCATGACCCGCCTCGAAAATTGTTTATCCGTCGAGGAGTACGTGAATAAAATCATAACGACAGCGCACAAATTGAGATCCGTTAAAATGGAGGTTAAGTGACGAATGGATTGGTACAATAATGCTCGCCGGTTCACCTGGACAATACGGGCCAATGATTATGGCACTCGAGAGTGCTGGTACCAAAATTACGGACGATTCCATCAAAATGAAATTGCTCCACACATTTCCGATTTTCGGAAGGATTCGAGTGAAAACTCTGCCGCCATGAATCCCCATTGGAACCAAGGTCAAAGCAAGTCCGTGTCTGCCACGTGTTCTTCCAATTCAAGCAGCAGCAACAACGATACCCGGAGAGGAAGAGGACTGCGCTGTTACAAGTGTAATGGCTATTACGGACATATACGCCCTCTGATACGCCCATGGTGCCAGGGTTACAACTGTCTAAGGAACAGTGCCCAACGTCATCTACCGAAAAATAAAGATGGCAAAGATTCCGTATCAGGAGGCTGTGGGAAGCCTTCTTTTCACATCTCAAGTATCCCGCCCTGACATAAATTTTCAGTTAGTTATGTCAGCAGATTCAACGCTAATCCAGGAAAGATCCACTGGAGCGCAGTCAAGAGAATTTTTAGATACCTTGAGGGTACCGCTAATTTCCAGCTTGAATTCTCTGGGCAGAAGTACAAGGTGACCAACTTACTTGGGTACTCGGACTCAGACTGGGCTAGCGACGTTGATGGCAGACGCTCAGTCACCGGATATGTGTTTACAAAAACGGTCGCTTTGAGTACCACGTAGGCTGAATATTTGGCTTCATCATCCGCCGTGCAAGAAGCGCTCTGGTACCAGTTTTGTCTTCAGAATTGTTTCCAGCATCAGTGAAGAGTCCGAACTGCGAGTTGACAGAACCTCGCTCTGAATGGAGCCTACCAGGCGCGCACTAAGCATATAGATGTTCGCCACCATTTCCACAAGTTGATTTATTTACTACAGATTCCTCAGTTTTATCTTTATTGATCTTAATAAATTTACTTGAATTATTATCTGCTTTATATGCGTTATTGATGTTATTTTTATGCAAAGAAGTAGACATTTCTTCGGTAGGATGGCCTAAATATGTAATAACTTTGAAATCTTTCTTTTCGTTTAGAGTAGGAAACATTTCTATTCAAGCTTATTTATAAAGTTTTCTTGAAAGAATATTATCCATAAGGTTTGGACTATAACCGTTATTGATAGCAATTTATTTGATTATATTTAATTCTTTATTGAAATTTTCTTCTCAAAGCGGAATATTAATTAATCTGTGTATCATCATACTGTTAAACGCGGCAATTTTTTTAATTTTTCATAAACCTTCATATACCGACATTACAATACACGGTACATCAACGCATCCATACCATCATAAATTAGCCGCGTATAACAGTATAATACACAGATTAATTAATATTCCGCTTTCAGAAGAAAATTTCAATAAAGAATTAAATATAATCAAACAAATTGCTATTAACCCTTTCACTGCGAAAATTATTTTTGAAATATTACTCCACATGCGCAATATTTTAGGTTGTGCGTATATATACGTCTAGAGCAGTGTGGGCCAATTCATCGGGTATTCAAAGAAAATAAATTATATATATTTTGGATTGACGTTTATATTAACTGGAAAGAACATGCAAAATACCATAACTAATAAAAAAATTAAAATGTTTTTTGTATGTTATGTTTCTAAACAAGGAATGAGGCTCGATGATACTTCACATGTGCAACATATATGTCTGATTTTCCGTCTTTTGTGCTGTTTCGCGCAATCTTCTCATCGTTGTATTTTTAGTCCTTGGAATTAATTTAAGGGAATGTCTTTCAGTTAAATTATCGATTCCGATCTAGTACTCGTCTGCCTATCCTGCGAAAGGAAACCGGTGTATTATATATTCTTTTTTTTTTGTACACGCTCCTCAAAACTACAAAATCAGGATAAAAAAATCCAAAAATGCTACTTTCACTGACTTGTTCGTAAAGTATTGCTATAGCCACGGCAATACTTCACGGACAAGTTCGTAAAAGTTGCAATTTTGGAATTTTTTTCCAGTTCCTAAAGTTGCCATACTTGATTGATTATTGATATTTCTTTATTTTGATGGCAGAAATAAAATGCTTTTATATAAAACATTCTTTGAAAAACTTGTACAAAAAAATATTGTATGTAGCACGTACGTAAATGGCTTTCGCGGACTCATCTTCATATTACGGACTCAGCTAGCACCTTAGGATTCGTCCGCGAAAGATTCATGCGTGCTTGTAAAAGTTCATCCAATGTCAGTTGAATATGTACAGGGTGTTACAAAATTCAATACAAATATTTTAAGAGCGCATTCCTTGGGTCAAAATAAGACTTTTTTTCCCATAAACATGTATCCTAAAATTCACCCACTCCAAGCTACAGATATCGCAAGTTGCGCGAAAAAAATCGTAAATTTCGAATTATGCATCAAATGTTCGGAACATTCACAGGCTCTTGTGTTTTTGGACGCTCTATTCATTTCCTGCTTCAAAAATAAGGTAACTGATTCAAAGGGGTGGATAAGGGTTGCCTACAGTTTTTAAAGCCAAAATTTTCTATTTTAGAAAAAAAAAATTGAATATTACAGGTTGACCATGAAAAAACCTGAAATTTTGGTCTCTTGCATTTTTTTGAATCAGGTAACAGTTTTCGAGAAAATTGCTTGCAAATGAAAGGGGAATATTGAAGTAAAAAACTAAAATACTTAGTGGGCTATGACTTTTTACCTTGTTTCCCCCTTTGACGCTTTTGACGTTCAAATTGTAACAGCAATTTGATTTACTTTTAAGTGTGACGTTTGTGTTTCACGGTTGAGTGAAAATAGTTTATATCCATACCATGTTCAACGTGTTCAAGGATTGCTTCCAGGGGATTTCCCGCGACGCTTGCAGTTCACTAGGTGGGTACTTGGAAAGTGCGAAAGAAATCCGAATTTTTTATCCAGCATCCTTTTCACTGACTAGGCTAAATTAAGCCGCGATGAAGTAGTAAATTTCCACAATATTCATGTCTGGGATGTAGAAAATCCGCAAAAGATTAAAGAAAACGTCATCAAGTGCGGTTTAGCCTAAATGTATTGGCCGGAATAATAGAAGATGAAATAATTGGACCAATTTTTGCCCGAAAATTTCAAATGGCGACACATACTTACTCTTCCTGCAAAACAATTTAGAAGGTTTTTTATACTCTGTGCGCTTAAGCATTCGTCAGCGTCTATGATTTATACACGATGGTGCCCCACCTCATTTTCGTTTAACTGTGCGCAATCATTTAAACTTTCGAATCGGTGGATTGGCAGAGCAGGTCCAATACCTTGGCCTTCTCGCTCACCAGATTGCAACCCGCTGGACTTTTTTTTCTGGAGGTATTTTCAATCTACAAATACCGATAATGTATAACTCGCCCTTAATCACCACTATAAGTAAACATTCCGAAGTCGCTAATCTGTAGTCTTTACCCTCAGAACTGACTTAAATCTGTACTGTGTACTTCATGTCGCAGCGCGTCGAGGCCCTATAATGAATTCCTGGCACGGAGAACAAAGAACAGAATCAAAATAGATAAAGATCTATGTTCGTGTTCTTCAAATAAAATTTTCCTCTTTTTTTATTTTTCTGCTTTTATAACTTGGCAACCACGCATTATAAAATTATAATTACCGACTTGGAAAAAAAATTATATTCATTTTTTATCAAAAATTTTCATAAATCTTTTCTCAACGACAACCACCGTCCATAACATGGCAACAGGGCATTTCTGCAAAGGCGATTTTTTTGCAAAATTAACTTGATTTAATAGATATAGTATCTACATTGAACCATTCCCATACCAGATTTCCAATAATCCGAAGTGACCAACTTGGCAACAACGCATTTTCTGGAGACGAAAATTACACCAAGAAAATTGATTGGGCAGAAGAGTTATCTCGATATTCTCCAAGCAAAATTTCTATAAAACTTTACCAAATGATTTCTAGCGTCCATAACTTGGCAACAGCAAATTTCCGCAAAGTTCAATATCATTGCACGATTTGCCTGATTGATGAGTATAGTAATCACTTCGAATCGTCCCCATATCAGATTTTCAGTAATCCGAAGTAACCAACTTGGCAACAATACATTTCTGCAAAACAAAAATTGTACCATTAGAATTGGTCAAGGGTGTACAAACGCGATTGTATTTTTTTTCAATAAAGTATTACAATTTTTTATCGCTTCGGAGAATTTTCCAAGATTGGACATTGCGAAGATTTAACTAGACTAAGTTTGCAGATTAGAGATATAAATGACATTATCAGCAAGTGTATCCAAATACAGTAATCCTATCTAATTTTTATTTTCGATGCGTATATATACGTCTAGAGCAGTTAAGCGGCTAGCGTATATATATATATATATATATATATATATATATATATATATATATATACGTCAAGAGCAGTGAAAGGGTTAATAACGGTTATAGTCCAAACCTTATGGATAATATACTTTCAAGAAAACTTTATAAAAAAGCTATAATAAAAGTGTTTCCTACTTTAAACGAAAAACAAAATTTCATAGTTATTACATATTTGGGCCATCCTATCGAACAAATTTCAACTTTTTCGCCTAAAAATAACATCAATATCGCATATAAAACAGATAATAATTTAAGTAAATTCATTGAGAACAATAAAGATAAAACTGATAAATCTGGAGTATACAGGGTGTAACATAAGTACGTTGAAATATTCAAGTGACGTATTCCTGAGACAATTTCAAAAAAAAATCTATAAACTTGTGTCCGGAAATGCTTTGTTTCGGAGATACAGGGTGTTGAAATTGAATTTTTTTGTTCGCTTTTACCAAAAATAACTTTTGCAAAAAATAAGTTATTTGCACGAAATTTGGTACCCGGGGTTTTTTTGACGTGTGTAATCATAATTTCGTATTAATTTTCATGTAACATCTAGAGGGCGCTGCGTACGCTGTCATTATTTATTGCAAATTGCCCTAACATTTTTGACAGTAAACTTTTGGTACTTTTCATGGAAAAACCTTATTCCCACACTTTTTCCAAGTATAAAAGGTACACTTCCTCAACAACGCTGGAGGTGATCGTTTTCGAGGTATTTACAATTTTCTATATTGATGCATGTTACTTAGCTCCTAGGGCGTTAAGTGAAGTTGCTGAGAACATTACAAAAACTAAGTATGTGGTAGGTCTCGCCAAAATAAACCACTTTTTTCCTATGAAATGTTCATCGAAAAATTATTTGTTTTCGAGATACAGATTGTTGAAATTTTTCAAAACATGGTTGGTTTTTGTCATAAGTTATTTGCAACTGCAGTTATTTTCATCAAACGTTAAACACAGATTTCTTTCAAACTAAGCATTATCAAACTGCTTGATCAATCCAAATTTTAAAAAAATGTCAGGTTTAATTATTCAATTAGAAAGTGCTACATTTCGGAGTAAAAAAACAATTCGGAGAAGTACTATATTATTTATAAGGCAATTAAACATATAAAAATTGAACGAAACAACTATTACAACAACTGTTCAAAGTGACGACCCCCAACAGTAACACAAGCTTCTGCTCTCCTCATCAAAGAATTCCGCACCCGTTGAAAAATGACGGGAGTGTTTCTTATCGTTTCGCAGCAAGCTATGATGCGATCCCTTAACATTTCCTCATTTTCAATGGGGCTAGCATAAACTAGTGATTTAAGGTGTCCCAAAAAAATCGACGGGATTGAGGTCCGGTGACCTCGGGGGCCAATGCTGAGTGCCTCCTCTTCCTATCCATCGTTGGGGATATGCTACGTCTAAGAAATTTCTTGCTATCAGACTAAAATGAGCAGGGGCTCCATCGTGCATAACCCAAGAGTGATTTCGGAGACCAATGGGAACATCTTCCATAAGCAGAGGAAGCTCGTGTTCCAAAAAATTTTGGTAAGCATCTCCATTCGAACGTAAGGGGAGAAAATGGGGCCCAATTAAATAATCCCCAATTATGCCTACCCATACACTGAAAGAGAATCTGTCTTGGAAATGAGTTTGCGTTATCGCATGTGGGTTATCGTCCGCCCAGATGTGGTTGTATGGAAGTTCATGATACCATTTCTTGAAAAATTAGCCTCATCTGTGAAGAGGATTTTCGATAATATTTGGGGATGTTGTTCGACTTTTCTTTGAAGCCATTGAGCAAATTCGATACGTGGTTGAAAATCACGTAGCGTAAGTGCCTGAATACGCTTAATATAATGAGGATATGATTGCTGTTCCTTTGAAATTCTGTAAACGGTCATGTGACTCATATTTAAAATTTGACTGATTTTTCTTGTACTTGTCTCTGGATGTTCACTAATTTCTTCGAGAACCGCCTCCTCCAATTCCACAGTTATTGTAGTCCGTGGCCGTCCTACTGCAGAATTTCTTTCAAAGCTTCCAGATTCGGAAAGTCGCCGGAAAAGATTCGCAAATGTCGCTGCACAAGGAGAGACGCGTTGGGGATACCTTTCCTGATAGATGCGTCTGGCCTCGGTTGAATTTCCGTCAGCCAAGCCGTATGCAAAAACCATATCAGCCATTTCAGCATTCGTAAAGTCGGGCATGGTACCAAAAAATCACTTTATAAACTCCGAACTGTGAATTTGTCAATGAATAGTTAAAAATGAGACAGCGAACTTCTATTTTTATAAACGAACGTTCATAGCCTACTCGATTTAATTAACTTAATTTGCAAGCGGAGAGTGACAAAATTATTGAAATCAAATTTGGCTATACTGATTAAGCAGTTTGATAATGCTCGGTTTAGAAGAAGTCTGTCCGGGTATACTGCGTATGAAGTTTGATGAAAATAACTAAAATTGCAAAAAACTCATGACAAAAACCAACCATGTTTTGAAAAATTTCAACAATCTGTATCTCGAAAACAAATCATTTTTTGATAAACATTTCATAGGAAAAAAGTAGTTTATTTTGACGAGACCTACCACATACTTAGTTTTTGTAATGTTCTCAGCAACTTCACTTAGCGCCCTAGGAGCTAAGTAACATGCATCGATATGGAAAATTGTAAATATCTTGAAAACGTTCACCTCCAGCGTTGTTGAGGAAGTGTACCTTTTTTACTTGGACAAGGTGTGGGGATGAGGTTTTCTCATGAAAAGTACCAAAAGTTTACTGTCAAAAATGTTAGGGCAATTTGAAATAAATAATGACAGCGTACGCAGCGCCCTCTAGATGTTACATGAAAATCAATACGAAATTATGATTTCCCTCGTCAAAAAAAAACCCCGAGTACCAAATTTCGTGCACATAACTTATTTTTTGCAAAAGTTATTTTTAAAATGCGAACAAAAAAATTCAATTTCAACACCCTGTATCTCCGAAACGAAGCATTTCCGGACATAGGTTTATAGACTTTTTTTCTCAAAATTGTCTCAGGAATACGTCACTTGAATATTTTAACGTACTTATGTTACACCCTGTATAAATTAACGTGTGGCTCTTGTGCAAGTTTTTCATAGGCCAAACAGGCAGAACATTCAAAAATGATTATCAGAACATAGGAACTGTTTGGTCAACAGAAAAACAAATTTAACCTCTTGACTGAAAAACATTGTTTTGTTAACGATTTCGAAATAGTACATACAGAAAAGAAAGGTTATAAACTCGACCTTCTAGATAGTCTGGAAATTAATAAATGCAAGAAGTCGCAATTTTTGCTTAAAGACTAGATCAACCTGAATAATTCTCCTTTGTTGAATTTGTTTTACTGAAGATTAAACAGGTAATGGATATAATCTCCGTATATATCCCCAATGGATAATCCTTAATATTGTAGCGTTTAATTTTTCGTTAGCCTGTAGTTTGGGGAAACCAGGATTAAACAATCGCTTCGCAACCTGAAGAACACCCCAATGCAGCATTGGTTGCCTACGCTCCGAATAAATTTGAATATTGATGATTATTGGTTTAGTTGTTAGCAAAATTCAGCGAGCCTGTGCTGTCTAAATAGTTTAAGTATATGTCTTTTGATTTTCTTCGAGTAGTTGATATTTAGTTTCAACTGCGTGTTTTCGACCTAAGTTGAATCATATGTCAAATTCCAATTTCTCTTACGTTGTTCCTGTTTTCGGAGTCATGATACGGCGTTCATAGTTTCAGTTCGGCGATTCCTGCACTGAATCGGTTTTCCTGCTATTTTATTGGCTGGCAGTGCGCATGAGAAGAGAAAAATAAGGGTTCTTCCGTGAAGGCAGAGAGGTGCCCGAGGATCTCTAAAAAAGGGATGTAGTGGCGGTGCTACTCGGAAAAAGGGACTATCAAGTTTTTGGATCTGAATTGTAGAATACCCTTCCGATCTCAGTAGATGCCAGAACCCGGTTGAAGTGGAATATTTTTCTGGCTATATATTTAGAATTAGCCCTGGAACTTCCAGTATTTCCATTTGTTGTACCACGAGGTACCGGCTTCTCATTTTTTTGAAGCCCTCAGTCGAGGTGAGTTGACAGGAATATCATCTAAGAAATATATACGTTGGATGTTGTTTTGTACATCCATTATTAATTTGGAAGTCATTTTTGTTTTTGGTTTTAGGGTTGTAGGAGTAGACTACGGATTTTCACATTTTTCTGTGAGGAGTTTTGATGTACCTCCACATCCTTTAGGGGTTATATGTCCAATGGGATCGTAGCCATCGTCCTTTGGTTCCTTCACGTTTTTAAAACTGACGCATTCATCCCTCGGGGTACGTCCAGCGTTCGACACCCCCTCCGCCACCATTCAAGTATACCGCCCACCACTGTTGAAAAAAACAGCGTAAATACCTAACGTGCCACATCGGAGAGAAGTTCATACACAAGGCCAGGATTTTTTATTATTTTGATTATTCAACGTGAGAGTTCACCAAAAAAAACTAATACTTCTATTTCCATCAATCCCATTCTATAAGCTTATAAAGCACAAGCTCTAGTGTCTAACATTTTATTGTGAGCTTCATCGTAGTACTATGAAAAAGCATAATTATTTTCTATGGAATTGGGAAACTCTGTGACATTTTCATTTTTTATTTCTTTTCAAGTTGTTATGAAACTTTTCACAACATTTTGACATCTACCAACGGCGGTATAATCACATTTTGTAGTAAGTGGCATTTGAATATATTTTTTTATATACATAGTTTTTTATTTATACTTTGGCTCAAATGACCAGTTTGATTAACACTCTTAGTATTATAACCTATTCGGTTTCTCAACTTTTCGAATAGCTACTTTTTTGTTATTACAGAGTTGAGTGGCGCCCAGCAGTAAACAAAATCTTTTCCATGTCGATTGTGTTGATTTGATTTCAAAATTCAAACCCATAGTGCTCTCTGGCTAACAGCCGCCGTTCGCATTATTATGTGTGGGATTATTGAATTGCAAATAGTTTGCCGCAATATCATCAATATCCTTACATTAGATTAATATACCTGCTATACCTGACTATTCAATATGATACATCGTGATTGTTGAGTTAGTATTATCTCCACTTGAAGAAGCTTTTGTATAGCGAAACACATGTCGTGGTTTTGTAAACCCAGTTAAGTGAAAATCATTTAGTGAAGGGAGTGTCTTTTGTTTGTTTTTTTTTATTGCAAATACCTGAGTCAACCCTTTGAGTCATTTGCGGTAGAGTTGATAAATAACATTATAATTTCCTAAATCAGATTCCTTTCAGGCTAGTGGATATGTTAAATGTGTCTCTCTGAATTTGGAATACGGGACATTGCATGTAATATGTTCTACAGTAAGTTTCACTTCTCAGATGTCACAAGTTGGTTCAGTTTGTCCAGATAACAGGTGTTCATGTGTGAGCCTGGTGTGTCCTAGCCGAAGTCGGGCCATTATCAGTTGTTCTCTTCTTTTTGTTAATTGGTTTTGCCACGGACCGACGTTTGGTTTGATTTCTCTTACTTTTGATTATGAGACCCGCCATTGAGTGTTCCCCAAGGGGGGGAAGGATTGTTGATTGCTTCTCGAGAGCTAGTGTTTCATTTCATGCGCATAGTTTGAGGTGAACAGAAGCTTAGCAGCAACTTGCTCTACTCGGTAATTTACCAAGTATCACCTCGCTTTAATAGCTGAATTCAACGGAAAATATATATTCAACTTCTAACTTATTTTTATACACTTTTCAATAATTTTCAACGTACATAACTTGACAATAACGCATTTCTGCGCTATTCAAATTTAGCAAAAATAATAATAATATCATAATTCTGACTATTAACAAAAAAAATCATCACTTTATAGTTGAACTCACCTTCATCGACATTGCGTAGTTCAAACGGATATTCCACTCCATTCATCACATTTCTATAAGTAATCGAACAATATCCGGCTTCTTTTCTTATGCAAATGGAGTAGTCCAAATTATTCTGAAAAATCCAATTTTTCATCAAGTGTACTCTAATCATATGGCAGAATCATATTTAAATCTGATCAGTGATATTCAAGAAACAGTAAAGATGTTGTTTTTCCGAGTTGACTAATATTGCGGAAAAATATTTTCGAAATAAAAGCAAATACTAATATTTCGTAGAGATAGATTGAGTATTTGGCCAAAAAAACTTATTACATCAGATATTAATCATTGAGAAAGAAGCGTCATGTGCAGGTCGCTATGTTACTAACTTGATTTTTGAAATATCCGTTAATTGTTCAACGCATTTTCTGATTCTACATAAATTAGAGTTCAGTGCATGGAATGACATATATTTCCTACAACTATAAACGCAAATCATACGAGTAGGAAATGGTCATTCTGGTAGAGTTTTACACCATACTTTTTCTACGACGATACACAATGTAAGCAAAAAAATCACCAAGTTTACTCATGAGAAATGTACTTTCACAATGTTGACATATTCTTGAGATATAGTAAATTTACGAGAAATTTTCGTCGGAATGTGAACCAAAACTGCGGCACCTAAATCTTCAAAATCGTGGATTTTCATCTTGTACATCTCATCTTTCCTGCATGCACCCATAATGATGAACTATCAATGTTATCAAAGCTAACGGCCTTAAAAAATTGCCAAGTTTCTCGATATTTTAGCTTCTTGCAATATTAAATATCATATTATTGTAAAACTCACTTTTGCTAAAAGGTGAACGTTATCCGGGGCTTCTTTGATAAACGTATTGTAACGTAAATAAACTTAACTTGGTTTTACTAATTTATTTCACACTTAATCTACAACTTAATTTATATTACTACGCCACTGTATAGCTCGATCGTATGGGCTCGTTCAGACTGTCCGACTCCACTTGAGGGTTGCCTATTTATTTCCGATACAGCATTCTCGATGTTTCGAATTCTGGCAGTTGGCGACCGGCATGTTCCAATTGTTTCCAATATTGACCGTTGTTTTCCGCGGCAGAGCGACTGGATGGTTCTCGAATATCTCCGGGGATGATCTCATCGTTGTCGATGGCAACGCGTGAGGCGACAGGTCCGGCCTAGGTTCGTTACATTGTCCCCTTCTTAAAGACATTTCGTCCCGAAATTTCATCCTTGGAGTGTGACGATATCTGCATGACTCCCCATATCTGCACCGTGAAGTTCGATGGAAGTAACACTCCACGGTCTTCATGATCGGTCGTGGAAGAGGGTTACAGCAAACCAAAATCTTGACGCCGCTGGATCTGAATATCGCCTCCAGCATACTTCTTATGACTCTCCAGTCCAACCCATCAATACCACAGGATAATTTTGGAATTGCTAGATCCACCAGATTCTGGTCCACCATAGTATCTCTTAGTTTGGTGAGACTCTTCCAGACATCTTCATAGGACGGTTTATCTTGGGAATGCCTCTTGGTAACTAGGTAGTAGATGTTTCTCTGGCCTTTCTTCAACTGTAGCACCCCACCAACTTCTGGATTCTGCTCCCGCAGTGTTTGGAGTTGACCAAATTTCTTGGAGAACACTACGGCGATGCCCCTGGACATTCGAAGATCTTCTGCCACACAGTGCGTAGTGCGTAGTCAGCAGGCACCTCGAAAAGGTCTCGTGACTCCTCTCTAGTAACCCCATGTAGAACTTTCTGCCCGTTTGAATACAAGGACATAAACTTCTCGAACGTCATATCATCCTCCTGTGGCTTGAGGGTGCGAACTTGGTCATGGTTTCCAGCGTAAGGGCCAACCTGTTGAAATGGACGACCCTGGTTTCCCTCGGGGTGGCTTATGGATTCGGTACACAAGGTCGTTTATCCTTTTCACGATTTTATACGGGCCTTCCCACGAGTTCCGCAACTTTGGTGATAGTCCACGACGACGTTTGGGGTTGTACAGCCAAACCAGGTCATCAACCTTAAATCCTCCAGCGTTGGCCTTGATGTCATAGGTCTTCTTCATTTTATCGCTGGCACTCTGGATGTTCAACCGGACTCGTTCGTGGATGTCGTCCATTCTCTGCCGAAGTTTGCTGACGTAGTCCTCTCCCGCAGTGTCTTGTCCTGGCGGTATCCCAAACTTCAGATCACAAGGCAGTCGCAGTTCTCGGCCCATTATAATACTAGCAGGAGTTTGACCGGTTGAATCGTGTACTGCGGATCGATAGGCCATCAGGAACAAATGAAGATACTGGTCCCAGTCTCTTTGATGGTCAGAGACAACCTTGGACAAGTGGCGGTTGATCGTCCTGTTCATCCGTTCCACCATTCCATCGGACTGCGGATGTAGGGCCGTGGTTCTTGTCTTGCGGATGTTCAGCAGTAGACATATTTCTTGGAAAAGGTTGGATTCGAAATTTCTGCCTTGATCCGAGTGCAGCTCCATTGGAATACCGAATCGACATATCCATTCTTTCACCAAGACGTCGGCGACGGTGATGGCTTCCTGGTTGGGCAGGGCATAGGCTTCCGCCCACTTACTGAAGTAGTCCATTGCTACAAGGATGTATTTATTCCCGTGGTCGGATACGGGAAACGGGCCGGCGATGTCAATGGCGATTCTCTCGAACGGGCTGCCTACGTTGTACTGACGCATCGGGGCCTTGGGTCGTATTCGAGGTCCATTGCTAGCAGCGCATACAGCGCACTTTCTGCACCAGTCCTGGACGTCAGCTTGACAATTGGCCCAGTAAAACCGTTGCCTCACTTTCTGCAGGGTCTTCGTCACTCCCAGATGTCCTCCGGCGACTCCATCATGGATTTCCCGCAGCACTTCCTCTCTTCTGTTCCTGGGAGTTGGCGATAGTCTACACAAAAGCGTGTCGATCCATCCTTTTTCTTCACCAGTACGACTGGAGAGGACCAGGGACTGTCAGATGGTTCGATAACTCCTTCTTTTCCCATATCGCTGACTATTTTGTCAGCCTCTTCCTTCTTGGCAAGAGGAAGTCTTCTTGCTGATTGCCGGATCGGTCGGGCACCCCCAGTATCAATCTTGTGCTGGACCAAATTAGTTCGACCCCCTTTTCCTTGTCCGGTATCGAAGATGTCTAGGTACTTTTTGACTAAATCTCTTAGTTTGGGCTGTTGAGCTGGTTTTATGTCTTTGGAAGAGATAGCAACTAATTTTTCTAGTTCTGTGGGCAAGTTGTTGGGTTGGCTAATCGTACCTCGTACGCCCCGGATCACAGATGAAACTGACGAGCAGTGCCCTAAAATTGTTCCTTTCTTTAAGGTCACTGGAAAGTAATTGACATTCATGACCCTTACCGGTACAAATTTTTCAGCACGTAACAGGGTTTTCCCTAGGCAATCCCTCGTCCAATTTTCTCATCATGAAGTTTGGGCTCGAACATCATCACGTCTCCACTGCTCGCACTCCCGTCCAGGCGAGCCTCCAGGATGGTTTCAGCCCTCTCAGGTACGCTTACATCTTCAGCCAACAGCACACGGATCAACTCTTCACTTCTCCCATGAAGTACCAGCTCTCCTCCGTTGACACGTAGGACGCCGTCTTTGAAATCCAATTCAAACCCTCTGGAATTCATGATGTCCATTCCGATGATTGCATCGTCTTCGATGTCCGCTACAAGTGCCTGATGTTTCACTTTAGTGCTGCCCAAAATTATTTCAATCTGTAGCTCGCCATATACAGTAGCTGGCTCACCTGTTGCTGTGCGTAGCTTCCAAGTTGTCGGTTCAATCTGTTCCGGTGTTCTGGCAAAGGAAGGTCCGAGAATTGTCCTAATCGCACCTGTATCTAGCAGCATGGTGCAAGGCTCGTTATTGATGAGACCGTCTACGAAAACACCTCTGTTCTGTCGTTTCAGGATAGCGACATATGCGTTGTTAACCGGGGCTTGCTGGACACAGGCCGACGATTGCCCCTTCTCGTCGACCTTCTTTAGTTTTCCTGCATCGGAGTCGTATTTTCGAATGTTGGACATTTGCTACGCACATGTCCAATTTTGCCACAATTCCAGCATCTTATCTGTCTTTTCTCAGGCAAAACTTCCTTCATCACTTTTCTTATGGCAGCTTCCAAGTCAGCATGCTCCTGTGAGTCTTCTTCAATACTTCGAACTTTACTTTGGTTTTTGCAGGATTGCTTTGCTGCCTCAAATTCCAAAGCGCGTGCCAGTGCGTCTACGAGATGTGTTGGACGAGCTAGTGTCAACGCTTGTCTGGTTTCTTGGTCACGGAGTCCATCCAGGAATGCCTGAACCGCTAATCGCTCCATTACATTCTCCGGTGTGACTGGATATGCGAGACGAACCAAGCGTGCAATGTCAGCTTCGAATTCTTGTAAGGATTCGCCCGATTTCTGGCAGCGATTTTTCAGTTGGGAGTGGTATACGTGTTCCAAATGGGCGTGGCCATATCGTAATTCTAGATGTTTAATCAGCTGATCATAGTCCTCCTGTTCTTGGGCGGTGAGAGTTTGTAGAATATTTGTCGCTTCTCCACGTAATGCAAGTGTCAGTGCTACAGCTCTTTCCCCTGCATTTCATCCGTTTGCTTTGGCCGCTGCTTCAAACTGCCGGCGGTAATTTGCCCATGGAGTTTTTCCGTCGAACTGAGGCGGCTTCATGGAAAGCTTCCCTATTTCTGAATTGATCTTGACATCTTTTATTCCCTCTTAAACTTTATCCAAGTTCAAACTCAAGTCCAGCATTGCATTTTCGTTAACCATCTCTGTGGAGGGCGCACTATTGATTCGTTTTTCCAGCTTACTGATTGTTTTCTTTATTTTGTCCATTTCTGCCTCGACCCCATCTTTGATTTTATCTACCTCCGTGTTCATTTGCTCCCTAATTTTAGCCCATAGAAAATTAGCCACACCACACAATTCTTTTTTTAGGCCTTCTGTGTTTTCCAGGAACTTCTCTTCCAGGCTTCTTGAATTTTCTAGAAGCTTCTCTTCCAGATTTCTAGAATTTTCTTCAAGCTTCTCTTCCAGATTTCTAGCATTTTCTTCCAGGCTTCTTGAATTTTCTTGAAGCTTCTCTTCCAGATTTCTAGAATTTTTTGCAGCTTCTTTCGATTCTTTTCTTCCATTCTTGAATTTTCTGGTAGCTTCTCTGATTTCTGCAAGTCTTTCCTGGAGTACTTGCTTTTTACCTGTTGTTTCCAGTTCCCTTTCCTCCAATTCCTGTTTCAATTCCGCTACCTTCAAATCCGCAAGGCGCACTTTTCTTGAACACATTTTGTCTTTGACGAGGTATCAGTCTGTTTCACACGAAAAGTTTATCAGTTTGTTAAAAATTCACTTCGCGAATTCTTTTCCACGGGCCACCAGTCTATTGTCTGTTTCACGCGAAGAGTGTATCAGTTTATATTCCCACGCACAATTGTCCACTTCGCGAAAACCGGGCCACTGTCTATTTTCTGTTTCACGCGAACAGTGTATCAGTTTATATTCCCACGCACAATTGTCCACTTCGCGAAAACCGGGCCACTCTCTATTTTGGGCGTACAAAAAGGTCTATCAATTTATTTTTCTGACTATCCACTCCACGATAACTTGTTTATTTTCAAAATCTCACTTCCTACACCAATTGTAACGTAAATAAACTTAACTTGGTTTTACTAATTTATTTCACACTTAATCTACAACTTAATTTATATTACTACGCCACTGTATAGCTCGATCGTATGGGCTCGTTCAGACTGTACGACTCCACTTGAGGGTTGCCTATTTATTTCCGATACAGCATTCTCGATGTTTCGAATTCTGGCAGTTGGCGACCGGCATGTTCCAATTGTTTCCAATATTGACCGTTGTTTTCCGCGGCAGAGCGACTGGATGGTTCTCGAATATCTCCGGGGATGATCTCATCGTTGTCGATGGCAACGCGTGGGGCGACAGGTCCGGCCTAGGTTCGTTACAGTATCAATCTCCTACGTTGTGAAAACTAAAATTTTTTGCTTTGTATTCATCTGATTTCCGCTGTGGAACTGCTCTCAATTTTGAGTATTCAATTATATCCACGCCATTATTGAGAGTAAGCATCGTTTTAAACATTCTCTATTGTGCCCATAAAGTGGGAAGATTTGAATTGATTTGATATATTTCCAAAGTAAGTCATCAGAACATTATCTGAACAAGAACTGGTTTTCTGTTCTTTGCACCAGTCCATGGATAGTCCATGGAGCAATTGTGTATTTTCCTTCAGATTTTTCAGGCACCAAATGTAAAAAAGACCTACTAGATGGTCAATCTTTCGAGCCAATCAATTGAATCAAGCATGATTGACCGTCCAGGAATCCGTTTGATGCTTGAGCCAAGCAT
>JAFIRS010007087.1:0-28497 GCA_018342105.1 Gonioctena quinquepunctata | reverse complement strand
TTGGTTCTATCCAACTTACTGTTGACTGTACCTATCTTATCACCATATATTTATGTCTCGGTCTCCTATTCGTAGTGTATCTGTATTTATACATCAACAATAACTGTTTTTTTAATGGTGTAATTTTTTAAAATTAAGTTCTTTATATTACTTGTAGCCCAGAAGAAAACGAGATTCCTCCCCGAAACGTTGGCAATGAAATTGTAGATTGATAGTGTTGTTTTTCTCTAATTGTTCGACTGCTCGTGAAAAAAAACTACGATAATAAATCCTCTGGACGTGAGAACCTAACATATACAATGATAAATATATTTTATTGTCATGAAATAATGTCTTCTTGTCGACAAAGCATGAAGTCAATTGAAATATTATATATAAAATAAGATAGATACAAATTCACAGTTGTAATACTAGGTACACCAAACAAAACACCAAACAAATCTTTTTGGCAGAGTGTAAAAATGAAGCTAATATGATTTAATAACATACATAGGTATAAAAACATTCACGGACATGAATATGTATGTTAACCTGATTTGAATGAAGTAATCACATGTATTCGCATCAGCATACAGAGATACCTATATAGGGTGTCCCTGGACTTCCTCTTTTCCTCTCGGGAATGTATAGATGGGGTCAAAATATCACCAGTCCTTCATATAACTTCTGTTCCTTCCTTCGTTACCAAGTTACGGGCCCTCAAAGTTACAAAATGAAAAATGCTTTTCTTTGATAACTTTCAAAGTGAATATTCAAAATCATCTAAATTTTGGTGATTGACTAAACAAATGAATTCCTTCGATGAGTTTTCATGCAGAAGTCAGTTGTTATGCTACAAAGTCAGGAACGGACTACCCCCGATGGTCCACACCCCAAAACTTTGAAATGACTGGGATTTGTCGATATGTTTTGACAAAACAAGGTTACCTGGACAATTTCCTGAATAAAAGTACTCGTGTGGAAACTCGATCGGAGCAACGATTTTTGATAAAAATGCATTTTTTTCGACGACATCCAACCTAAGATATCTACCATTATTCGAAAAGATTAATTTGTAATGATTATAGAAATGATAGGTACAATGTTCATAACGAATTTTTATCATACAAACACGTTTACCTTACAAAACTCATGGTGTAAATAATCAATCGCAAGCCTCAAGAGCAAACAGAAATGCAAAATCCGCTACAAAAACTGCTCGATATGACCCCCGTCTCTCTCAATACATTTTCTTAGTCGGCGCAAACACCCTCTCTGCACTTGAAATAGCATGCCAGGGTTGTTTTGTATGGCTTCACAATGTAATGTAATTCTATTCAACAAGGCATCTCTGGTGTGAATAGGTGTAGCGTGAACGAGGCTTTCTAGATGCCCCCACAGAAAGAAATCCAATGGATTTGAATCCGGAGACCGCGGTGGCCATGAATATGGCTTACCTCTACCAATCCATCTATTGGGGAAAATCTGGTTCAGATAGTCCCGCACAATCAAACTTGAATGAGGAGGAGCGCCATCATGCATAAACCACATATCTCTTCGGGTTTGCAATGGAAAATGTTCCAAAATTGCATTCAAATCGTTCTGAATGAACTCCAAATAACGTTCTCCATTCAATCGGTCATGTAGACGAATGGTCCCATAAGATGGTTTCTTATGATACCAGCCCAAACATTCACGTTGAATTTCCGTTGGTGTTTGGTTTGCAATATCACTTGCGGATTTTATTCGGCCCATTTGTGGAGATTATGAGAGTTGATTACTCCATCTCTACTGAAACCTGCTTCATCAGTGAATAAAACTCGAGTAATAAAAGTCATTTCGTCTCTTTGCTTATCCAGGAACCAATTGGCATATTCCAGTCGGGCTGAAAAATCTTCAGGTGTCATGGCATGTACCTTCTGGATGTGATATGGGTGGAGCAGTTGTTCCCTAATTATTCTATGAATAGTGGACTTGGATGTATGGAACTATTCTGATAGGTTTCTGATGCTCATTGAAGGATCATCAGTGACAGCTTCCAAAATATTCTCCTCCAATACAACGGTACGCACAGCCCTAGGAGCGCCCTCACCACCTCGTTTTGGCAGAACTGAACCTACAATACTATCGAAATAAAACAACAGGCTCCAATTAATTATCCATCAGACATACCTGTCTCCCTCAAGCTGCGATCGACACGCTCGAACGTTTCTCTTGCCGGTAACGTTCGATTGGGCAAATGCTCGGCATACAGACGACGGGCTTCTGCAGCATTACCAAATGCTCATCCATACAATGCATGCATATCTGCATATTCGTTGAATGTAAACTGTTTGGCCATATCAAAACACTTCGAACTGTCCTATTAGAATATTGACAATACAATGACAACGCACCACTCAACAAAACAAAATCGCATTCCAGTTGTCATTTTTTATCCACACTAATTTTATTTATTTCTACAAGGTGTTTTTGTCAACATCTGTGGAAGAAATGAAACATAAATTTATCCACCGGATATTTCCACCTATTCATGTGCAGCCGTTTTTGTAGTTTATTCGTTTGCTTTTTATTAGTTATGTCTTCCGATGTGCGATTTTTCAGCTAAATTTATCTTCGGGTTGAAGATTTTCTCCCATGAAATTATACTTATCAGTGGAACTCCTCAACATTCAAGCTGTGAATACGAATTTGCAACATCCAAATGTTGAGTTCCATGAGATTCAGATAACACAACACGAAACATGCTTATTCCACGCGTACATACAAAATTCGGAGAAGCTTGTTAGTTCAAAACACCACGAATCTACATAACTTGATATTTCATTTGAAAAAACATCTACATTGTGAATGAAACTTTCAACTAGGTACTGTACTTTTTGTTTACGACTTTATTTTAGCATATTTTGTATTATCTCTGTTATAAATGTTGTTGAATTAACGTTAGCATTAGTATTTCTACTGTGAAAATTTTTCATTTCAAATAATGGTGGACGATCGGGTTTGATGTCGTCGAGTAAAACTGCATTTTTATTAAGATTCGTTGCTCCGATCGACTTTCCATACGAGTACTTCTATTCAGAATATTGTCTACGTAACCTTATTTTGTTGAAAACTATTGAAAAATTATCTGTCATTTCAAAGTTTTGGGGTATGGACCATTGGGGGTAGTCCGTTCCTGACTTTGTAGCAAAACAACTGACTCCTGCATGAAAGCTAATCGAAGGAATTAATTGGTTTAGTCAATCACCAAAATTTAGATGATTATGAATATTCACTTTGAAAGTTATCAAAGAAAAACATTTTTCATTTTGTAACTTTGAGGGCCCGTAACGAAGGCTTTCAGGAACAAAAGTTATATGGAGTTCTGGTGATATTTTGACCCCATCTATACATTCCCGAGAGGAAGAGAGGAAGTCCAGGGACACCCTGTATATTTAGGGACAGTCGAGAAGTTTTCAAAACTAAACTAGCCATCGTAAAATTCTTGTAGGCTGTAATATGGTCGGGGCTTCATCAGTTCTTTGACAGTTTTCCTGAATATTTCCATATCGATTTGTACATCTCTGACGTAGTTCGGCAAGTGGTTATACATTTTTACTCCATTGTAATAGGGGGAATCCCTGACTTAAGACGTGCTGGGTAGCGGCTAGTTCAAACTATTGTTACTATGGCGTGTGGCATAATTGGATGGGCGCTACCAAATTTGGTGATATGTTTTCTGACCAAGCATACGGTCTCTAAAATGAACAGAGATATCACTGTCATTATTTTCTTTTCTTTGAACAATGGCCTACACGAGACTCGAAGTTTAGCTTTATAAATATATCGAATCGCTCTTTTTTTAAGCACCTGGACAGTTTTTTGTAGGTCAAGGTTACACACTTCCCAAAATACGGGATCCTTAGATGTTATTCAATTAAGGCATAATATGCTGTTTTAGCAGTCTGGAATCCCCTCACTGCATAGCATCCAGAGGAAATTTTACTTTTGAGTTGCTCGACATGTTCCTTCAAATTTCAATTTTTTGTCTATGAAGACTCCCAAGAATTTGGTAGTCTCTATTTTCAATGATTCCGTTTTCCAAGGAGAATTATCGATTGAGTATCTGAAGGTAACTATGTTCGTTTTATTAATATTGAATGAAAGAAGATTCGAGTCACACCACAACTTGATACTTTTTACATCGACAGATATGTTTTTCGCCAGACCCTCAACTGTTTTACCATGCCACAAAATTGTGGTGTCATCTGCGAAGAGTGTTACTCCACCTGTCAAGTCAATATTGTGAGATCATTAACATGAATAAAAAAAAGTGATCCTTGGGGCACTCCAGAATTCATCTCAATTTGTTTCGAGTGTTCATTTGAATTTAATTTTACTGCTTGTCTTTGACCTATGAGGTATGACTTGAACCATCGTAGAGTCACTCCTTTACATCCATAGTGATGTAGTTTCCTCAAGAGTATCTCGTGATCCACGCAGTCGAAAGCCTTTGTGAGATCACAAAATACTGCTGCTGCAACATCTCCATCATTGATGTTGGAGTAGACCTCGTAAAGAAAGACAAACACAGCATCATGGGTGTTCTTATGTTCATGAAATCCAAACTAATTCTTACAAATAATATTATGTTTTCGTAGGAAAGCGCCGAGACGTTTCTAAACAAGTTTTTCTGTTATTTTCGCAATGGTTGGGATTAGGAGATTGGTCGATAATTGGAGGGGTCGTCTAGGTTGTCACCTTTGTGTAGAGGATTGATTACGGAAGAACATAGAAACTTTGAAATATTTCATTTCATTCAATATTACTTTTTGAGCATTCAACTCCAATCAAAATTGAAGAAAAATATAAATTTGTTGAGCAGGTAATCAATTTGAAATGACTCTTCGAAGCTATCAACAAAAATAATAAGTAAACAAATTATGACAAAATAATTCACATTTGTAATGAGGCAATATATTTTTTATTGTCATAAAAATAGGCATCCTCTCCACAGTTGATAATGACCATTAAAAAATACTATTTTTGATGAGGAGAAAACAAAAACAAAGTCGGAATTCTCAAATGATAATAGCTCACAAACGCAAATATAGTATACTTTTCGAAGTATTGAACAAATATATCAAATTTCTCAAATGGGCCCAATCCTGTGGGGTACTATATTTCGTTTTCATAAGCTATTAATGACACCAATGATAAAATCAAAGTATTTAGCTTTTTCCGCGATGATTTAATAAATCCAGGGATGAGACAATATGAGAAAATGATCGTTTGTGTATTCACACAAACATACAGGTACAATACAATAATACAATAAAATATAATAACAATGAAATATAAGAATAAGAAATATGTGAATAAGGGGATCTTGATAAGTGACTGAACACTTGTTTCAAGTACAAAGACAACATTTACACTTGATTGTGAAAAAATAAAGACACCATAATAATACAGTGGGTGTAAGATAAAAGTTAAGAATGAGGATATAACACTATTGTAATCAATGAAATGGGCCCGAAAATGAGCAATGAAACAATTGACTTCATATATATACATATATATATATATATATATATATATATATATATATATATATATATATATATATATATATATATATATATATATATATATATATATATATATATATATATATATATATATATATTAGGGTGCTTCATTTTTGGGCAACATTTTTTTTCTTCAAGCCCCGCCTGAAAATCTTGTAATTTATAGGAAAACAAAATTTTTGAGCATATTGCGTACCCTTATTTCGGATTTTAACCCATTCCCAGAGAATTTTAAATTCTATCCATTAAAATAACATTAAAAAATTATTTTGTATCCGTTTTTCTTTCCGCTCACCAGGTACAAATTTTTTTTGGGACTTTTGACTCATGGATTATTGTTGTAAGTATAATTTCCTACAAAAAAGCCCAGTGCGTCGAGTTTGTAACTCCAACGGGTTCTACGAAAAATGTCATTTAAGCTGAATTTTCATAAAAATAGCAGTAAATCGCGTTTATTTGCTAAACTATTGAAGATAGAAAGGAAATGTCAATGACAAATTTGTAGGGGGTTTATGCCCTACAATTTTGCTCCGTAATATTTCTACGTAGCTCTCATAGTTTAGCTGTTAAAACCACTTAAATCTTGAAATTAACGAAAAAATCTATTTTTTTCAATAAAAACTAATTTATGAAATCCAAGTTGAAAAATTCAATGAAAAATTTGTTTGTCGTATTTTTGGAATTTTATGGCAGCAAAAATGTTTTAAATCGGTAATTTCACAACGATTACTACTTACACCTAATTTATTTCTCATTATCAACGTCAACAATAGTTTAGCAAATAAACGCGATTTACTGGTATTTTTATGAAAATTCAGCTTAAAAGACATTTTTCGTCGAACCCGTTGGAGTTACAAACTCGACGCAACGGGCTTTTTCGTAGGAAATTATACCTATAACAAGAATCCATGAGTCAAAATTCCCAAAAAATTTTTTTTCCTGGTGAGCGGAAGGAAAAACGGATAAAAAAATCATTTTTCAATGTTATTTTAATGGATGAAATTCAAAATTCTCTAGATATGGGTTAAAATTCGAATTGAGGTTTCGGAATATGCTAAAAAAATTTGTTTTTCTATAAATTACAAGATTTTTAAGCGGGACTTGAACAAAAAAAATGTTGCCCAAAAATGAAGCACCCTAATATATATATATATATATATATATATATATATATATATATATATATATATATATATATATATACACATATATACAGGGTTTCTGGAAAACGGGACACAGGATAATTTTGAAAATCTGCTCTATCGATCCAAAATACTTTCAGGGCTGCGGCGTTGCCGTTTATATTGAAAAGTAGCAACCACTTAGATTTTTTTAATATTATTGCAGTTTCATTGCAGTTTTCAAGCGGTTTTCGAGGAATTCATTGATTTCCTTATTTTTGGTGCAAAACATAGCATCAATTAAATGTTTATTACTTCGTTATTTGGACTCGAACAAAGCTGAAATTTCAAGTCTAGTTTAGCAATGTTCTGTGCATTAGTTATGTCAAAGAGCATTCGTTCTCCATTATACAGGGTCGTTCAAAATTTGTGATTTTTCCGATAGATACAGAAATGGTAAAAAGTACATTTTTTTAAATGAATCTCCCTGTATATTATCGAATATCCTGAAAAACAATTAAATTTTTGTCCACATGATGATTCATATTTCTTTTACTAAATAGTCTGGTAACCAAAATGAAACCAAGTTTCTATAAAAATTTAAAATATCTGCATTTGAATATGTATTAATATCCTTGTTGACAGAAACACCATGAAAATGAGCAATAACTGAAATAATCAAGACAGTTTGAGTCTGGGGATCTAGCTGGCCATGACTCTGTTCCCCCACGACCTATCCAGCGATAATGAAAGTTTTGATTCAAATATTCGCGTGCCAGAGCACTGAAATGAGCAGGTGCACCATCGTACATAAGCCACATGCGATTTTGCATCAAAATAGGAACATCTACCAACAGAATTGGCCAACTTATCTTCAAGAAATCGGCGATTATTTAGTCTATTTGATCTGCGTGGTAGAAAAAAGGTCCAATAAGGTAATCTCCAATAATTCCAGCCCAGACATTTAATGAGATAGTCATGAGATTCCACGATTGCATGCGGATTTTCCTCAGCCCAACAATTTTTATTATGAAAATTTCTGATCCTGTTTTTAGTAAAACCGTGAATAGAATTTCCCTGTCAAATAAAGGATTTTCGGTAACTTTTTGGAGAAACCGTTGGCAGAAATTCACTCGTAATGGAAAGCCTCGGGGAAGTAGAGCCTGAACCCGGTGAATGTGATAGGGATATAATAAGTAATCGTCAAGAATCCTCCATACTAGAATATGAGCGATATTCAAATTATTAGCAACTTGCCTCGTACTAATTTCAGGATTTTCGTCAACTGAATTTAAAACAGCTACCTCAATTGCTGGAGTCGTTGCAGTCCGATATGCTCCTTCCAAGTGATGATTTGGCTCAAAAAAACATCCTGTTTCACATAGCCTTCTGTGGGTGCATGAAATCGTCCGAGCATCAGGAACTATTCTATTTGGGAAGCGCTCTTGATACAGTTGCCTGGCTTCATATGCGTTTCCGTCAGCAAGTCCTTACAAGTAATGCATGTCTGCCAGTTTGGTATTTGTAGAATTTACCATGTTTTTATTTGATAAACAAGTTTTTATAACGTAAATAATAACACATATCTAGCTTTTTTTATGTATGACCACGCATACATTTTTACTGGGACGTGCGATTCCGATAATTTTTCAGTGGATAGGCTGTACTTCTAAATTGGTCCCATCTTAATTTAAAAGATGAAATCCACCCCTGAGGGTAGCAAAATTAAGGATATTGAATTCTGGTCCGTTAACCGATTCTATCAGGCATAACTTTGTACTGGGATCTTCGATTTGGATGATTTTTTTTTCATCAGATAGGGTATACCTCATAATTGATCATATCCGGATTGCGAATGGAATTGTCCATCCTTACGGATGAAAAAATAGGGGATAATTGATTTTTCACTTGTGAACATTGGCACACATATGTAGTAGACAATGACAGATCGCTAGTGTCATTATTTCTGTTCCCCTACTTCTGTCACAATCATTTTATTCTATGAGAGGATGGAATGATATACAAAGTAATGAAATGAACTAACCAGAACAACAAAAATAATTTATATTACAACAAATATCAAAAGTAGATAATCATATTATTTAACTGGTAATAGTTGAAGTAAGGTGGGTTAGTAAGTATTTTGGAAGTAATCAAAAAACAAGTAGTTAGTAATTAGTAGATTTCAGCCACAAAAAATTGAAAAATAAAAACTTTTTAACAAAAAATTGAACCGACGACATACGGAACTGGAAAGTAAAAAATAAAATAATCCTTCTTAGTCTCAATAACTAAGCACCTAAACTGATGGAAGTTACTAATTTTGAGTCGGCGCCAAACGAACAAACAACGAAGATCATTAAATCACTTCAAAAAAATTATCAGAATGTCACCGCCCAACTTGATGCCATCATTTTACGCCTCACCTAATTCATTTGCTTGTCCGCCGACTCAAAATTAGTAACTAACATTAGTTTGGGAGCTTAGTTATTGAGACTAAGAAGGTTAATTTTATTTTTTACTTTTCAGTTCCGCATTTCGTCGGTTTAATTTTGTGTTAAAAAGTTTTTATGCGTACTTTGCATATATCAAAATTGAAATCAAAAGCCAAAGCGGTTTTAGAGATATTGGGAAAAAACCGATATTTTTGTTAAATTTCAACATCTTGTATCTCAGAAATAAAGCTGTTGCGGACCTATGTTCATATGAAGAATTTTTCCCAAAATCATTCAAGCATTATCATCCTTCAGGATCAGCATTCAATTATGAAACATTCTGTATTTCTATCAAAAATATTTCACGCCACTGATTTTATTACAGGAGATTTCCACTTATTAATCTTACAGTAAGTTGATTTCCGAAAAACATTGATTGTCGTCACAGCAGAATGTCAAAACGCAAGCATCTGATTGGCTAAAATTAACAGGTATAAAATTTTCAATGAAATTAGAGTACCAAATATAAATAAATGAATGAATAATGGAAACAATATTTTTCCATCACCTTACATCAAAAAAGCGTACACTTTTAAAGAGATAGGGCTTCCTTTCAATTTATTCTTCAACATGTCACATCCAGCTGAACACCAGGTCACAAATAGAATTTCTCACCGGACTTCGATTCGATTTTCCAGCGCCCCGCTTTGTGTTTGAACACATTTCGATGAGGTCGCCATTATTTGCATTTTGAGCCCAAATAAGATGTGATTGATATTGCAAAACTTTTCTGTTCGTATCGAATTCCTTCGGCTGAAAAGACATCGCATTCGATCTCCATGATGGATCATGTTTGCTTCGGTGGAATGAAAAGGTGTGTTTGACGAGTTGGATAGAGAAATGTAAGGCTTGAATTGATGATTCTTACGTCAATCGAATTGTCTCAAATATAGCGAGTGACACTAATCAAAATTCAATATGGCGACAACCAGAGGCCATATTGTGAATGAAGACATGACAGTAATAATCAAAATTCAATAAAGCGACAACCAGACGCCATATTGTGAATAAAGACATGACAGTAATAATCAAATAGAAAAATCGAAGAACATAGTCTTCTTCACAACAAAAGTTCAATATAAATTGAACCAGAAAATGATAGATCACAGGAGAAAAACAACTACTTTCCTGGCAAATACCACGCAGAACGTTGAATGATATTCACCTGAAAATCCATGCATACCTCCATATAAATGGACATTGAATGCAAATGTTTGTTTCTGATAAGCTCGATTATGTTTAATTTATGTCGTGTTCGCTAACAATCGCATACGGTTCAGGCTTTTGGCCTCATCAGTACGGAGTAGTCACCAGCCAGAGGTCCGAAGAGCTCTGACCGAAGCGAGATACAACATAAACAAAACCATCATCGAGTCTATAACACCTATAGGTACGCCTATAGGTACCGCCAGTTAAAAGTTTTCTTTTCCGGCGTACCTATAGGTGTTATAGACTCGATGATGGTTTTGTTTATGTTGTGTCTCGCTTCGTCAGACTTCGACCCGGCTGGTACTACTCCGTACTGATGAGGCCAAAAGCCTGAAACCGTATGCGGATTGTAGGCAACACGACATACATTAAACATAATCGAGCTCATCAGAAAGAAACATTTGCATTCAATTTCCATTTATATGGAGGCATGCATGGATTTTCAGGTGAATATCATTCAACGTTCTGCGTGGTATTTGCCAGGAAAGTAGTTGTTTTTCTCCTGTGATCTACCATTTCCTGGTTCAATTTATATTGAACTTTTGTTGTGGATAAGACTATGTACTTCGATTTTTCTATTTTATTCCACTTCACATGGCGTTTATCTTTCAGTAATAATCAAAACTCAAAATGGCGACAACCAGACGCCATATTGTGACAGAATTCAATATGACGACAACCAGAGCCATATTCTGAATAAAAACATAACAGTAATAATCAAAATTCAATATGGCGACAACCAGACCTAATCAAAGGATGCGCAGAGTGGCTTCTGGAGCCAATTCGGTTAATTTTCAATCTTTCCATAAGAACAGCAGCGTTTCCAGAAATGTGAAAGGAATCAGTTGTAACACCAATCCATACGTCTGGGAAAACCTCTGATATTGAAAGCTATAGACCAATTTCAGTATTATGTGCAATAGCTAAACTCTTCGAACACGTTATATATATATATATGTGTGGGACTCTGTCAAAAACAATATATGCGAAGAACAACACGGGTTCACCCCAAAAAAGTCAACAGCTACAAACTTACTGGTTTTCTCACATGATATCCTTCAGCGTTTGTGAAAGTAAACCACGACATTTTGATAAATAAACTACAGAGCTATGGCGCAAACTTACATAGTCTCATTTTTTTTATCATATCTTGAAAACAGGACGTATAAAATGAAATATCGCGGCAATTCATCAGGCAAATACCAAGCAGACTCTGGAGTCCCCCAGGGGTCGAATCTGGGACCACTACTCTTCTTAATATTCATTAATGACTTACCACAAAACCTGAAGTACTCCAAGAGTATGCCGGGACCTGAAATTCTACCGAAAAGTTGAGAATGAACCAGATTGTCTTGGCCTCCAATCAGATATCGACTTCGTATTCCATTGGTCTGAAGAAAATGACCTCCCTTTCAACAAATCTAAGTGTGTAGTTTTGTCCTGCACGAGAAAAAGACAGTGATAGGATACCCTTACAAAATGAATAATGACGATCTAGCGGAAGTCGACATGGTCAAAGATTTAGGCATTGAATATGACCATGCCCTATGATGAAATTAAATATTGAACATACAATCGCAAAGCCACTCAGAACGTTGGGTTATGTGTTGGGGTACTCTAAGAACTTCATAGACTGTAAGACAATAATATTATCATACAATACTGAATGAATGTGGTTTTTTGTGGAGGAACAACGTTTCTTGACATGATTTTTGGGTAACCTTCCACAGTCTGAAAATGAAAATATAATCAGGAAAATCTATACAAGTGTAGAAAGGGCAAACTGATTAGTTCACCCCGATAAGTTATTGCGTTCACCAAATTATATTTTCTATGGAAAAATGATTCAATTTGTCAATAACTTGCCGTTTTCTGAATTTGCCTATCAAAAAAATTTTTTAAAAAATTCAAAAGATACTTCTCTATATAGTTTTTTGCTTGACGTTTCGGGGACTATATCTGAAAAGATCAAACGAATTGGACATAGGTATGATGTGAGAACATCATTTAGAACAACAAACACACTGAGATCTATACTAACACAAACAAAACCAAAAAACGCAGAAGAAAGTACCAAAAATTGTGTTTACAACATACCTTGTTCTTGTGGTGATAGTTATATAGGTGAAACATCAAGACCATTGAAGTGCGCCAAAGTGAACATCAGAGTTACATCAGAAATCGACAAGTAACTGGATCAAAATTGCAGAACATATCCTCACATCCAATGGCGATCACACGATTGAATGGAATAGGACAAAAATCTTGATGAAAGAACCACATCAAGAGAGGAGAAAATTGAAAGAAACGGCCTGTATTCTTCTTTCCAATAACAACTGCTTTTCAACAAATTCTGTTGAAATGGATCATACATGGTTACCTCTACTCAGAGAGGAAGTGAGATATGGTAGAATGCTAATAAACTGATCCGAACAACACCCCATATATCAAATGAGCAATACGTCAATCTCAAATTTTTTTGGCAGATCTCAATTGACATCCGTCAGTTGAAAAAGCAAAAAAGACTCTGCGAGCAAAAAATCCAAATTATAAAACAATTAAAGGAGATTTAGAAGATTTTGAGAACGGGGGCAGATATAGTCCCCGAAACGTCAAGCAAAAAACTATATAGAGAAGTATCTTTTGAATTTTTTAAAAATTTTTTTGATAGGCAAATTCAGAAAACGGCAAGTTATTGACAAATTGAATCATTTTTCCATAGGAAATATAATTTGGTGAACGCAATAACTTATCGGGGTGAACTAATCAGTTTGCCCTTTCTACACTTGTATAGATTTTCCTGATTATATTTTCATTTTCAGACTGTGGAAGGTTACCCAAAAATCATGTCAAGAAATCATACAATACCTTTGTAAGACCCAAGCTTGAATATTGCTCTGTAGTAGTAGTAGTAGTATTGCTCTGTTGAGGTTCCCCTACTGGAGGAAACATAATGTTTACCCCGACTATGATATAATTAGAACGACTGATCTTAGATCAGAATTCCAAATCACAAGTCTGGAGACCTGGAGACCTGGAGAAAGATAACAGTGGTAGGAATGTGCTATAAACTCTATATAACAGACAGTACAACTGCCCTTACCTCAAATCTCTTCCAAGAGAGAAAGTACCCTCTCGTGCAACAAGACTTTAAATTTTTCTAAATTTCTTTCACCCAATTTTCCAGCACATGTTCACCAATCATATGTTAAATGTTAAAAACAACAAATAATGCATTGCATCTATCTAAACTCAGCTTTGACCTAGCCCCCAGAATATTCTTTAGTGATCTGTATAAATACTTTTCCTGATTCTCTCCTGAAATTGTGAACCGTATCAGTATAGTGATTTTAATAGCTTTGACTTATAATTATTATTAACTTTAAGAATTATTGTGTTTCTCATGTAGTGAGGTACTTGTAACCTGTTTGAGAAATGAAATAAATAAATAAATATTATGACAAAATTCAATATGGCGACAACCAGACGCCATATTGTGACAAAATTCAATATGGTGACAACCGTGCGCAATATTGTAGTTGGTTTATTGCATCAGTTACTATTTCGTTTTCGTTGCATTTTTAATACAATATCCCTTAAATATTTTAATAGAAACTCAATTAAGTACAGTACGGCTATAACGAACGGCTTGATGACTAGAAATGGTTCGTTATGAAGGCTGTTCGCTATGAAGAAAATATGCAGTACATGCATCGTAGTAGCTTTTTTTTCGCGTAAGTTGACGACCTGTTAATTTTTGGAGACCATAATCCCGAACAATTTGTGCATTTGCGCACCCACTGTCAAATTTTCTAATCATTTCCAGCTTAACCGACAATCTAATAGCCTTCCTGCATGCTTTTGTAGTAGGGATATCGGTACAATGCAGAGAAATAGGGAAATCCCACCGGTCGACTGCGGTCGTAGAATTTCGCAAATTATCGGCACTTGATTGAACAATATTTCGTAACAGTAGTTCGTTATAACCGAGTTTGACTGTATCTTGTTAGTGACTGAAATTATCCATCTACTTTGTTGTTGTAGTATATTAATTTGTTATTAGTGAAATCGTTCATGTACTTTGCTAGTGTATGATTCAGTACACATGGTGAGAATTTGTGTCTATTTGTTGTATACCTGAGTATTATACAGTGCTCGTCTGAAGTCCCCCCCTTACCAATTTTTGAACCACCTGGTATATCGCCACCAAATGTGGAGGGCTTGAAAAGGAGATAAAAACCCACTTTTTCAAGAGAAAATAACAGCTAGAAGTTTCCAAATGGTGGGTGAGCGCCATCTTCAATACATTTTTTAAATAGAACACCTCGTATATTATTCCACTTTCGAAATCTGCTCATAACATTTTTCTTCGAAACACTCCAACCCTAAATTCAATTGTTTTCGAAATCTCAACGTTTAAAAAGTGACATTCCGGTTTAAAATGAAGTATGGATTTTGGTCACTTCCGGTCAAACATTCTGCTAACTGAAAGTTGTTATTAATTTGTAGTTGAATCTCTTGATGAATTCGACTAATAAGAGGCGTAAAGAGAGTTTATTGAGGATAAACAGTACCGCTTACCTGAAAATCTCGAAGCCTACGAATGTGTTCTATAAATTCATAATCAAAACAAATTGGTTAGCAAAAAAATTGTGATTTATTTTTGAATAACACTTTCATTCAACCCCAACAATTATTTCATCCAGTGTTCAATGTGGCTCCCTCCTAAATCTTGACAATGTGGTGCCCTATTATAAAGAGCTTCTCTCACGTTGTAGAAAGTCTGTTCATCTCTTTCTTCACATGTTCTATTATTCTGCGTTCCAACTCTTCTATTGTTCGTCATTCAGTGGCGTAGATTTTTTACTTCAGATAACCCAAAGGAAAAAATCTAGAGGTGTCAGATCAGAAGATCTTGGTGGCCACTCTGTACTTCCCCTGCTGCGACCTATCCATGGCCCAGGAAAGTTTGTATCGAGGAACTCTCTAGCCATGCGACCGAAATGGGAAGGTGCCACATCCTGCTGACATATGATCTCACGATTTCCAAACTCTTTCTGATTGTTAAATACAATTTTCGTTCAATTGAGGTCAGTATTTTGAAAGTTATTTGAGAAAAACGAAAATGAAAATAAAACTTCAATACCCTATTCACGATGCGTCGCACATAACAAAAACATAATTCATTTAAAAATTTTTTTTGGGTATTTATTGATGAAAATTTACATTTTGTCAAATTTTTTTTTTTCAAAAAAACCCTGGGCCACCTACATGTCTCTCTAGAACATACATCCAGGAAAAAAATTACATATAATTTTTGTATTTTGGTGCAGTAACAAATTGTATATATCCAAAAATCTACAACTAGTTCATGAGTTTCCTTGCAGTTCGAATAATTTTTCAACTTAGTAAACTGTGGAAAACAACATTTCTGAATCTTGTCATTTAATTGTGTTTCGCTGTCATCTTTCATCTCAGCTCTCAATAATTAGTTAACTTCCGAGAATTAGTAGAAATATAAAATCAAAATTATAGGTTTTCGAGAGTTGAGATGAAAGATGACAGTGAAACACAATTAGTTGACAAGATTCAGAAATGTTGTTTTCCACATCTTACTAAGTTGGAAAATTATTCGAACTGCAAGGAAACTCATGAACTAGTTTTAGATTTTTTAATGTATACAATTTGTTACTGCACCGAAATACAAAAATGATATGTCATTTTTTTTCTGAATGTATCTTCTAGAGAGACATGTAGGTGGCCCATAGGGGTTTCATTTGAAATTTTTCAGAAAAAATTATGTTTATCTGGTATGTGCGACTCATTGTGAATAACCTCAACCAAATCTCATTTATCCACGAAGTAAAATGTAAAAACCAATTTTAATTTTAATTGTTTGAAAAAAAATACATTTGACATAAAGTTTGGACTTGTTTTGACCTGTTGAACTTGAATAGTTGAAAATATACAGGGTGTTCCATTTGAAAAAACAAAGTTGCTGACATTTCCATAAAAACCGAAGGTCCGCCATATTGGATTGTAACGTGATCAAATTCGAAATGTTGCTTATATAACTGTACCGAATTTCAGAAAAATCCGTTAACGAATATAAAAGTTACAGGGGTGGCCCGATATTCAGTGACACCCGGTATATATTATGTAATGAGTAGTTTTGAGTTGAGACGTGAACTGTACTAATGAATATCTGAAAATAAATATTATTGGATTGGCTTTCACACAGTTTTGAAGAAACGTGACACGGCTCAGTTAGGAGTCTATTTATAGTGGCATTCGGCCACTATAGACCAGGGTCGATAATTTTTGAAACCAAAAAAAAATAATAGTAAAGGAAAGTGACCAAATATGGAATACCGTTTTGATTTTCAAGCATAACTTTCACAAATTTTATAAATAAAATACTTTTTGTGGTAATTATTAACAATCATATATTTGCACTTAAGTTTGTAACAATTTTAGATTATTTTGTTCAGTTTGAGGTAAGAAAAATTTTCAAAAACTGAATAACGATAAAGGTACCTATATATGGAATAGGTACCCCAAATATGGAATACTATAATCACTATGAAAAATTAACCTTAACTTATAAGAGACTCTTTGAAAACTTTGATATAATAAAGAAATGAACACAAATTATTTACAAAAATCGCAAATCCAGGTATCAAACTCTGGCCCAGCGCAATCATTATGTGCCCAGAGCCCACACATGAGGCACTTGTTCCATGTTTCCCCATGAGTGTCATTCGAAAACAGCATACCACAGAAAATACACTCCGAATCTTCAGAGTCTGGAGCTGTACATCCTATCAAGGCATCGGGTTCGTTGTCTGTATCAAACAGCATCACCTCCCTCATCATCTGAATCAGACATAGGCTTAGTCTTTCTTTGGTTTTTTCCTTTGATTTCTTCTCATTCTGTTTTTATTCTTGTTTTTGTTAATTTATTTTCTTTTTTCTTCTTTTTTCCTGTTTTTGTCTATAAGGTCATTCTTATACGGTGACGACGTGATGACTGCTGCAACAGATGCTTTTCTTCCTCTATTAGAAGGTTTCCTTTTCTTGTTTGGTACGGGACTGATGTCATACGGACACACTTATCCTAAATCACTGCGAGATAGTCCGGAAGTTGAGGGTACAGGTTCAATATTTGTATCTTGTCTGGGTGTGACAGCTTCAGTTGAAGGCATACAATTTTCAGGTGTTCTTAAACTGGCCATCGATGGTACTTCAGGTTGGTGACCTGATGCCATTGATGTAACGTTGACTGTGCAACCATCTTTAACTGCATCTTGTTGCGCAGCAAGATAGTCGACCGCAGTGAAAATATTTTTATTCAATGGCCATTAGCCAGTTACACGAAAGCCATTTGCTGAAATCTCACCAGTTTGCACTTTCAAATAAGCTCTGCCAAACAGTGAGTCTACTTTTTCTTTGCTGAATCCAAAGGCTCTAGCAAAAGACGTGCCAGTTGGTCTTCTCACTGTCCTTATGGCGTTTCAGAAATAACTTAAGCCATTTTTTTCCAGCCATGCCAGTCGCACCAAATGGATTTTTCAACTGATTACGACTTGCTAACATGTACGCCATTCTTCGAACATCATTTCTCGTCAAGCCATGAAATTTGCTCTCCATCGTCAAAATGTAGTCTACCAAAAGATTTTCAAGGGTTGTCCCTAAGACAGTTTTCCTTCCGAGTGTAGTAGCTGCGGCTTCTTCTGGAGAAAATTCGTTTTTCTGACATAAACGAAACAAGGTAGATCTTGGCATATCGAAGTGTTTTGCAGCTTTCAAATAACCCATTTTTTTTTCTCGTACTAATTTTATAGCTTCTGCCATATGCTCCGAATTCCATTCTTTTCGCTTCGTTTTCCAATTGACGCCCGCCATTCTGATAAAACCCGAAAAAAAAAATAATTAACAAAGTCATTAAGTCAGCTGATACTTCACAGTGTCCAATTATGGACTATTCCATAATTGTGATCCGTCCATATTTGGATTTTTCAACTATTTCAAACTGATATTCACATATTTATATTTCAGAAAGTAATACTATCTAATACCGCTAAAACATACTAAAGAACATCTAAAGAGTCTCAAAAAGTTATAAAAACAATACTGTGTGCACTTTCTGTACGAAAAATAATTATTTTTTACGTACCTTAGAAAGTTATGCGGCAGCGATAAAACAAAACACTGTCACTACGACGAAAGGGCTGACTCGACTGACATGCTACAACTTATACGCGTAAATGGGAGTAGAAAGAGGCAGAAAATCACTGTTTATTGCGTGTGTGAGTTTGTATTTGAGAAAAATGGGGGTATTCCATATTATGGATACTATTCCATATTTGGTCACTTTCCTCTAGGATGAAACCCATTGGAAAAGGAAGAGGATATAACAAAAATAAAAGAAAAAATAATTTACGGACGATCTGAGGTCGGGAAGTGGAAGGGGGTGGGTTTTTAAGGGTAAAAAACGGTTAATCTCAATTTTCGGCAAAACTAGTAGTCTTATGGAAAAAAGATCTACAACTTTTGTATCTACACTTTTTTCACATAACCTCAAAATGTATGTGAAAAATTGAAATAACCAAGTTTTTGGTTTTTTATTTTTATTTTTTACAAAAAAAAAACCATGAAATTTGATGAAAATTCACGTCCCAAACACACTGTAATTTATTTGAATTGAAATATTCATTTTTTCACCTTATTTTGACTTAATATCGAAAAACCACCCTAATTTTCAATCGAAAATTCTCGCGTCAAAATATCAGCTTTTTTTTAAAAGTCGGTGGGCTTTTTATTCGTTGAAATCTCTACTTTATGATGGTGGAAAAAAAATACATTAATATGGTAAATGTTCTCAGAAAATGCAAAGAAACGAAAAAACTTGAATCCGAATTTAATAAGACATCTACAATATTTTGAGAAAGTTGTAGAATCTTCTTCAAATTATATGCGAAGATGCCTATTCATTGCTATTTTGAGATAACTCATATACCTGAGTGACCTACGGAAAATTTTAGGCAATCAAAAGGTATTTCATAGAGAAGTGGGGAAGAGGCTAGGAGGGTCTGGGCCCTACTACCTGTTATTTCTTTGCATTTTCTGAGAACATTTACCATAGTAATGTATTTTTTTTCACCATCAGAAAGTTGAGATTTCAACGAATAAAAAGCCCACCGACTTTTTGAAAAAAGCTGATATTTTGACGCGAGAATTTTCGATTGAAAGTTAGGGTGGTTTTTCGATATTAAGTCAAAATAAGGTGAAAAAATGAATATTTCAAATCAAATAAATTACAGTGTGTTAAGGACATACGAATGTAGGTTTTCACCAAATTTCGCGAAAAAAAAATTTTTTTGTGTAAAAGATAAAAATAAAAAACCAAAAACTTGGTTATTTCAATTTTTTACATAAATTTTGATGTTCTGTGAAAAAAGTGTGGATACAAAAGTTGTAGATCTTTTTATTACCTACAACTTTTTTCCATAGGGCTTGTAGTTTTGCCGAAAATCGAGATTAACCGTTTTTACCCTTAAAAACTCCACTTCCCGACCTCAGATCGCCCGTAAGTTATTTTTCCCTTCATTTTTATCATATTCTCTTTCTTCTCCAATGGGTTTCATCCCACTATAATTTTTTTTCAATTTTTACCATTTTTAAAGGCTTCAGCCCTGGTCTACTATGTCCGGTGTCCGCGGACAAAACTATTTGCAAGTTCAGAATGATTATTGAACCACGCCTCTCCAACGAGCGCTTTCACACTTACCAATTCTTTCCCTCCTAATGCTATCACTCGAACATTTCATCAATATTTCCCTTTGTGTTGTATAATATGTTTATGGGAAGTTTCCCTATTGTTGATCCTCAGAGTTTGAAGTACGAGAATGTATAGCTGCTGTAAGGCACTAAATATTCATGAAAGCAACCCCGGTGAATAAATTGCCTATTTCGGCCTAATTAGGACACAAATATATTCCTTTCAATATGGAAAGTAGGCTGGCATAATTATATCGTTGATGTTTTCTCTGAATTGCTAAAATCCGAAGGAATTTTATTTGGTATTTTTGGTAGCACTTCTATGACTTTCGCGATTTAATTATCGAAAAAAAATCCTCAAAAGTTATCTCGGAAAAAATATCAATTAGGGTAATATAAAAAACACGGAACTGGCATTGATGGGTTCAATATTTTCATGAAATCCGTTGGAGAAAAAGACTGGTAAATATTGAAAAAGTAATAGAAATTATTTAAGATGTTCAAGTAATCCGTTGGTTTCAGAAACGCAGTATTCACAGTATAAAGATACACTCCTAAACCAGCGGTATTTACCAAAGATACAAAAATCTGTAACATTCTTGATAGCGAGCCATAATTTCATAAAAAATTGAAAATATTTTATTTCTCAAGACATCGATTTAAAAAAAAATTAGAAGGTATATTTTTATATTGAAAATTAAAAGCTCCAACCATACCACATACGTCATATGTAACACTTCAAGTTACAGTATACTGAGTAGAAAGGAAACCAGTGTTCATATTTCTTGAATTTTTTTTCATTATTTATTTTGCAATGGAAACCTGAGAATCTCTCAGTAGTTAGTACGAGTATATTGCCAAACTTGAGTGGGTTATGAAAACATCTGAAAGCTTATAGCAACCAGACAATAAGTTAAATCGATTCTTACATGGTTACAAACGAGGCTTCTATCCATAAACGAAAGTAAAACGTTTTATCTCCCCACTTTCACTTATAAACTGGCCCAACCAACATTCACAAACCTGCATATAAATACAAATCCACACCAAAAATTAAATACTTGGGTTTAATTTTGGATAATGATTTGAAGTGGGGAAATCACATGACCTTCATAATTAAAAAAACTCAATTCTTGGTATATAAATTCCAAAGCCTTAAAGACATACTTGACAAAGAACAACTGAAAAAAGTCTACTATGCGCTTGTTGAACCTCATTTGACCTATGATATAATGGCGTGGGATGGGGTTGGGAAAATAATATTGAATAAACTCTCAATAATTTAAAAGCAACTGTTGAAAATTATGTTTATTAAAAAAGAAACCATTCATCAGACTCTTTATATAACGAAATTGGAGTTTTCGATATAAGGCAACAATATTTCTTCAACTGCATTATTTGGCAACACGAACATCGAACAGAAATAAGCACCTCACAACACAATTACGAAACGCAAAACAAAACAACCAGAACCCTGAAATCAATTGGACAAAAAAATTGTACCTATCTAGGACCTGAACTTTTCAATTCCATTCCTACCAATCAGAAAGACGTGGTATCCACCCACTGTTTCAAAAATCCATGATCTGAGAGATCGACCTTATCTGAAATAGACGCCAAACTACTAATTACTAATTAATTTATTATACTTCATGAAGTTAATATAATTATCATCATCAAATCAGTCTTTTGTATGTATGTGTGTATATTTTCCTATCTACTAGCACTTCTTTTATTAGCCTTTTGTATCATATTATTTTCTTTACTGTTATCCTTTCTCTTTTGCTTGCTTATATTATATAAGAGGGATTATCATTTCAAAAATTAATTTCAATTATCTATAATATATTTTATAGTATTCGTTTTTTTATTTCTTTCAATCCTTTTTTTTTCATCACATACAAGTGATTAACATATCGCTTCTGTGATTATTGTTTATTTATAGTATATTTATAGTATAACTGCATCTATTTTTCATATTACTACTTTTTATTACTATTATTAGTTATCATTGCATATGTCAGTATTGAGATGATTTGTTGTGTAGCATATCGATTTATAAGTCTTCAATCATACCTTTCTGAAAAATATTACCCTAAAAGAATTTATTTGAAATTACGATGATGCTGTCAGAAAAACAGCGGCTAAAAGTTTTGATGATCTTAGATTACGGCGATGGTGATGGTTACTGTCGTGGTGATGGACAGAAAATTCTAAGGAAAGCCCAATTACATCCATATTGAGTTGAACTTATACATGAACTTAATGATGAAGACTTCGATAGACGTTTTGTGAAATTATGCAAGAAGTGTGTAATCAAAATAATGGCTTTGAATTTAATGTCTTATTTTCCGACGAATCAACTTTTTGTATAAACGGTACCATGAATACGCAGAATTGTGTTCTACAGTCATGTTCATTATGAATATTGAAAGTTGGGGTTGAACAGCGTCTATAAATTTGGTAATTTCGACTCCCATTTTGGAGCCATTTTCAAGAAAAGTGGGAAAAATATAAAAAATACAAGTTATTGATAAGAATAAAAGAGGGAAGTGATTTCCAACTGGAATCTCAATATGCCTACTCAGAGGTTGTAGTCAATGAGGTAGGAATCTTATTTCCCGTGAGGTCTCAATCTGCCTACTTCTCAAGTGTTGTCACTTAGGAAAGAAAATGGTTTCCAACCGAGGTCTCAATCTGCCAACTCCTAGGTTGTAGTCACTCAGATGGGGTTCAGAATTTTGTTTGTTGTTTTGTTTCAATCTGTCTACTCTTCAGATTTCGCCACTAGCTTCCTCTAAGGTCGCGGTCTGTCTACTCCTTCGAAGGAACTGGGGATCAGATGGTGGATGTGGAGTGTTCAACCTAGGTGAATTCAGAGGAGCGGAACAATGGATAGGGCTTGGGTTGGTGGTGAGGCGGGAAAGTAGAGATCTCCAAGTATTGGGTAGTTTGCGTCCATCATCGCGTTTGTTGAGGCAGTTCGGGTACCTCTGGATCTCAAGGGCTCCACAAATGACTCTCTTCATAGTGCTTGGAGAGTGTCGAAGAAGGGTCCAAGTGTCGGACAGCAAGTTGATGTTCGTAAACTCGACTGGCGACTCGCCTGTTAGTTCGTCTTATGTATGTCCTAGGGCATTCGGAGCATGGTATTTTATATATTCCTTGAGACTCATCAGCTATGTTATCTTTAGGAGACCTGAGAGAATCAGAGATTTTATTATTTGCTGTGAAAATTGTTTTAATGTCGCGTTTCCCTAAGATTCTGCCAATTTTGTCGGTGATACCTTTGATATAGGGAAGCAAAGCTTTGTGTGGTTGGTTATCTGTTGGATTTTGGGAGTTAGAAGAAAGGGTTTGATGATGGTGGATTGATCTGCAAATGTGTATGTTATTATAACCGTTTTGAAGGAGAGCGGTTTTGAGTGTGTTCAACTCTTGCGGTCTGTTGTGATTGTAGGTGAGTTGAATAGATCTTTGAATGAGAGAGTTCAAGACGGAGTTTGTTTGAGCAGGATGGTGATGTGAGCTGGCGCGTAGATACCGGTAAGTGTGTGTTGGTTTTCTGTATACTGTGTGAGTGGAGGAGTCGTTAGTTTTTGTGTCGAATTACAAAATCCTGAACCCCACCTCATTGACTACAACCTAGGAGTAGGCAGATTGAGACCTTGGTTGAAAATCACTTCCTTCTTTTACTCTTACTCCAAAATGGGAGCCGAAACGTCGAAATCACTCAATTTCCAAACGCGGTTCACCCGCACTTTCGATATTCATAATATATATACAGGGTGGGTCAGAATAAGACCGACAACCTCCGACTACAGACTCCTTGCCTAATTTCGAAGTGAGAAGTTGCTATCAAGGTGTGTCCTAAAATGCATCCCCTCTGAAATACAGGGTATCGAAAGTACGAAAAAAAAATAAGATTTAATTTGTTTTCTCCAAAATTCCTGAAGGAAAAAATTTTAAACTTGGTACACTAATCAAGGTTTATCAACGTGCTGATCAGAAGTCATGAATTTTTTTTTTCGTAAACCAGTGGCGTAGTTACGATGGTATGTTGGTCATATGTTCCTTCATATTTTCTTGGGGCAATTGAATGGACAAATGAGCGTTTGACATCAGTTCGGCTAATCGATACTCAACCTAAATAACATAACATTCATATACATGAATATTCCATCAATGCAGGAAAAAATAATTCGTGTAAAAATTTTTCAAACATTTATTCAAGAGACCAACAAAAAATAATATTTTTTTTGCCTTCAATCATTGTGAAAAATCAACCTTGTAAAATTTAATTTAATTATATTGAAATGACCAAAATGTAGTAGTGCAATTTTGACAAATCTTATAAACAAGCTAGTGATAATTGATTTCCTCGGTAGTTTGATATAATAGGGAATTCTCCTATGAAAAAATGAATGTATAAATAAGTCTGAAATTTTTAACTTTCGGTCTAGGATTCTGAAATAATTGTATAGCAAATATATTAAAATGCGTTTTTTATTTAAAGTGGAGGTTTCTGACATAATTGAGAAGAAGTGAAGATATGTCTTTAGTAGAGACATGTGCAATGTGCTATAATCACATAATGCTAATTTCTTACAACATATCGAAATATGTGTTAACCTCCCGAACATTTTTTAATGTTGGGGTAATCGGAAACATAGAACGGGTTAGTCAGAATGAGACCGATAACTCCATTTTTTCATTCATCGTATTATTTGATCGAATCGATGTCGCGGATTCACTGATATGTTACCATACTCTCTTGCGTATGATTGTTTTGACAGATCAACTGACAAACAAACCCATCCTCAAATCCATAATACGCCACTCAGATGAGAGTTAAGGTCTGAAATAATTTTTGCGAAAAACTGATGATGAGTACTCTCAATTTGTTGAAGTTTATGTTGGAGTATCATTATCAAAGCCATTTCTGATTGAATTATATAGAAAAATATTATCCAATCAACATGTTTTTGATAGAGAAAACTAATTATTGTGTATTAATATCTACTCAAATGATAGAAACGGTTAAGTGGGTACACTACATAGAAACAAACAAGGCATTGAAGCAAATGGACAATTGGTATCTCCGTATCATCGACTGTCGCACGCTTTGGAATATTCCTGGTTTATCCTGTATTAACGTACATGCTGCTAAATCTCTTGCTGTTAAATCTTCCATAGTTTCTTGAAGTCTTTCATACACAAGTGAAGTTGAATCCGGAGAACGTGCAGAACGTGCAGGCCACGTCTACCTATCCACCGATCATGGAATGTTTTATCAAGAAATTGACGAACGATTCATTGCAAATTAGTCGGTGCTCCGTCATATTGATACCACATTCTTTGACGAACCAATAGAGGTACGTATTCAAGTAGCCCAGGTAGAACATGTCCAAGAAACACTCGGTAGTTCTGCACATTCAAACGGGGAGGAAGAAGATATGGTCCAACGATACGATTTTCGAAAATTCCTACACAAATATTCACTGAAAACTTCTGTTGTTGGTCTTTTCGAATTATTCCATGCGGATTTTGGTAATCCCATAAATGGCTGTTGCTACTATTGGAATATCCATCTCTTGTGAAACATGGCTCAGCTGTGAATAGAACATATCTAGGAAAGTCGTTTGCTCTTCCATACATCCTCAAAAACCATTCACAAAAAAATCTACGTAGGCTATGATCACCAGCATCTAGGGACATCACCTTCTGTAGGCGAAATGGATTCAATAGTTGTTCACGTGCTACCCGACTTATTGTTGATTGTTACACTTGTAATCTGTACGAAATAGCCCGAGTGCTGGTAGGAGGATCTGAAGCTAATCGTTCAAAAATGTGTCCTTCCGTTACATTATCTCTTCTTGTTCTATTCGCACCACAATGGTGTTTACTAAATTTAAAGGAACCCGTTTCCTTCAATCGTCGATGCACAGCTATAAAAGTAGTGAAATCTGTATTTTCTTCAAATGAATAATCCATCTTGAAACGATCTTCACTGACTGAAATGATGACTTGTCAATAATACAAAATGTTTTGGGTTACTGTCAATTATGTCTAATGTAAGTATCGATATATCAGTGTGTTTCTACCGAAAACAATGCAAAAAGACTACGTTTCTTTTCAGTTCCAAATTTCGTGTATGTTTTATTCGTTGATCAGTGGTGTAATGAACAGCCTACCACAAACAAGCATGAAAGGCTCGACTTTGTAACTAATCATCACGAATCGAAAGAAAACATTTGAGTAGATATTAATACACAATGATTGTTTTTCTTCATCAGAAACATGTTGATTGAGTAATATTTCTCTACATAATTCAATCAGAAATGCTTTGATAATGATACTCTAACATAAACTTTAACAAATTAAGAGTAATTATCCTCAGTTTTTCGCAAACATTATTTCAGGCCCTAACTCTTATCTAAGTAGAGTATTATGAATTTGATATTAGGTTTGTTTGTAAGTTGATCTGTCAAAACAATCATATGCAAGAAAGTATGGTAACATCGATTCGATCAAATAATATGATGAAAAACTGGAGTTATCGGTCTCATTCTGACTCACCCGTACTATGTTTCCGATTCTTCCAACATTAAGAAATGTTCAGGAGGTTGACACATATTCCGATATGTTGTAAGAAATTGGCATTATGCGATTATTGCACATATGAAATTATGTCTCTACTGAGGACATATCTTCAGTTTTTCCCAATTATCTCAGAAACCTCCACTTCTAGGCACATGGAATGTGATGATTTAAAGGTTGAGTATCGATGAACCGAAGTGATGTCAAACGCTCATTTGTCCATTCACTTGTCCCAAGAAAATCTGTAGTCGAAGTTTGTCGGTCTTATTCTGACTCACCCTGTATATATATATATATATATATATATATATATATATATTGTTATGTTATGAAGGACCAGTAATATATTTCAAAAGGAAAAAAGGAAACAATTTCTCAAAAAACAACAAAAATCATAAATACTTAATAGTTAGTAGTTCATGAGATTTTGTTTTTACATTTTATTTGAGATTCTATTTCCTTTATGAAGCCTCTGTATAATATTGATAGGTAAAAATATGCAAATACTATAATGCAATCATTTCCATACATTGTCAAAATGATTACAACCTAGAATTGTTTAAAAATACAACAAAAAAGTCTAGATTTACAAAATCATTCTGAATTGAATGTGATCAACAAAATTCTAAGCTTGAAACATACAGTATATGAACGTGTATCTAACTAAAAATAGCCAATGGGAGAACAACAAACTTCTTGATGACAATAGCCAATCAGAGAACAGTATGGTCAGATGTAAGATTTGAAATTGTGGAAAAATAAGAACTGTGAAATGTCAAAGACAATTATCATTAAAGATTGTATTTAGTATATAAGAAATGAAGAATATAAAAGTTCAAAAGTTTTTTCAAATAACCCCAAATGAGTGATAATGTGACAAGAAAGTGTGCGAGTTTGAAAATTCAAATGAAATGGACAAAACAGAAATGGTATCCAGGGAAAGAAATAACAAAACAGGAGGAGATTGAAAAAATTTTAGAAAACGACGCCACGTACCAATTTTAGGAGCAAATTTTTCAAGATTTTCACGAATACAAGGTAGTTTGTCTATAATAAACTAACCAATTCAACCTCAAGAGAATTTCGACAAAAATAAATAGGAGAAAACAAGATTACCTTCTATGTACTCCACATAAAACTGTTTCCGAGCTGATTTCTGGGATTTGTATGGTTCCTTTTGTAATAGAGAGTCCCTGAGAGCAGTAGATTGAAGAAGGATTTCAGATTCTTGGCTGTATTGTAACAGCGACAGTTCCAGCTCCAGGTGTAAGCCCCAATGCTTACAGTAGTTATATTTTTGAATAGAAAACCAGTTTTTCTATATGAATTCTGATTTTTTAATAACTGACAACTTTCAGTTTGAATTATATTTTTCTTATTATTGACAATCCTTGTCAAACTCGACAAGTTTCATGTTAGTCTCATACCAAGTGATCAAAATATACAAAGTAAACTCAACTCAAACAAACAATTAACAATCTTCAGCAGCAACACTCCCCCCAGTAATGGAACTCGCTTCATTACTCTTCAGCTGCAACACTCCCCTCGATAATGGAACTCGCTTCATTACTTTCTTATTTCTTCTTTCTTTTTTTCTTCTTTCTTCTCTTCTGCAACGTCTAGGACACATATCTTCACTACAGAACGTCGAAATATGCCTGATTTTGTCTTGACATCTACCATTCTGATTTGACCATCAGAACCGGGACATACTGAAACAACTCTCCCCTTGGGCCAATA
>JAFIRS010007086.1:0-28509 GCA_018342105.1 Gonioctena quinquepunctata | reverse complement strand
GGAAGACAGGAGCATTGAACTTAGAAAACCGTGGCTGGAAATTGATTTAATTTTAATTTATAAATCGGTTTAGATTTATTATTCGTCGATGATTCCAAACGGAAACATTCTATAACAATTGGATGATCAAAATGCAACATTAAAATTATTTGTATCACCGCAGGGGGGACAGGGGAAACTAAATTCTGTAAATTTATTTCATTTCGGTCTATATCTTTCTTGAGGGTACGTGTTCCTTGATAATTCTTCCACAGGAATATCGAAAAACACGAAAGGTATTGGGAAAAAATAAAATCTAATTTTTAAATGTATTTTACTTCAGTCGATATCTTCCTTCGGGGTACGTGTTCGTTGATAACTCTTCACAGAATATCCAAAACAGAAGATTGGAAAAAAAATATAATCGAATTTGTAACACCGAAAGAGGGGGCAGGGGTAATTGAATTTCGTAAATATATTTTATTTCGGTTTACATTTTTCTTGAGGGCACGTGTTCGTTGATGATTCCTTCACAGGAATATCCAAGAACACGAAAGGAATTGGTGAAAAAAAAAGTCGAATTCGTACCACTGTAGGGGGGCAATTGTTAGATACTGAATGTTTCTGGGGAGGTGTCAGTATATTTTATTCTTTCTTTTCTTGATGATAATAAACCAATGAATATTTTCAATATTGAAATTTTTCAAAATAGTTTTTCTCAAAATAGGGAAGACAAAAACAATATGACGTAGAATTTAATTTCGGCCATGTTTTTCGCTTGATTTATTTTTGTCAATCCAATCTTCATATTATTACATTTCATTTACCTCTTATTTTTCGGGGAGTATGGTACCAAAACCATGTAGTGGTGAGTCTATATTAATTTTTAGCAAACATAAATTATGTCTTTCAAAATATTGTTATTAGAGTCAATTTTTAGTTTCAGAATACGTTTTTATTTACGAAAAAAGGTTTTAGTGAAGGAATCTGTTGCAAAAATATATAAGAGATATGATCATTTCATCAACTTTTGCTAGTGAAACCTATTTTGAGAACTATTTCATGTAGACATTTGAATTAAAAAAATAGGGATTTCAAATATAGATGGTCGTATAAAAGATCCTTAGTATTTCTTTCTTTTGAGGAGCGGAACCTGTAATATGTAAGGTGTAAAAATGATAATTTGAACTTGCCAATTGTTAGATACTGAATGTTTCTGGGAAGGTGTCAGTATATTTCATTCTTTCTTTTCTTGATGACGATAAACCAATGAATATTTTCAATAATGAAAATATTCCAAACAAAGTTTTTCTCAAAATAGGAAAGATGAAAACCAATTGATTTGTTGAAAATATAAACAGGATGTTCATAAAATCAGATGTGGAATCATCTGCGACTGAAAGATAAACTTTAGTCACTATCTTCCATCGTCAAGATAACCTCTTGTGGGGTATTCATGTTGAAATGGGTAACATTCTCAATTGAATATTGAGAGAAATATTTTTCTGTGAATTGAAAAATCCACGATTGAAATGAAGTTATTTTTTGTGAATGTCTAACAGAAAACAACTACTTCCCCGGCTGAAGCCACGCTGGACTTTGAACTACATCTGATAGATATTCTGAAAAGGCCCTAACTCAGAAGAAAAAATCTGAAATTGAAAATTTGCATTTTCATTCAGATAGGAATTTAGTTTCCCCTGTCCCCCCTGCGGTGATACAAATACTTTTAATGTTGCATTTCGATCATCCAATTGTTATAGAATGTTTCCGTTTGGAATCATCGACGAATAATAAATCTAAACCGATTTATAAATTAAAATTAAATTAATTTCCAGCCACGGTTTTCTAAGTTCAATGCTCCTGTCTTCCGATACTGGTACAAATTATAGTTCCTTTCGATTTCTGGTGAGATATCTTCAAAAATGTGTTGAAGAAAATTCATTTTTTCTATTTTCCTCACCGCATTCCAATCGTTTTGTAACCTCTTATATATTTATTGAAAAACATGTTTTTCATTCATATCTCTTCCATGGCGCCCTAATTATTATTAGGTACATTATTGGAAGTATTTCAGTGAAGGAATAATTTACGATAATGCAATAATAATGAAGATATAATGTGAAAATATGTGGAAAGCGTGGCTAGTAATTATGTGGATGCTTGGCAACGCTGCATGTTTATTTGGCTCTATCCCACTTTAGACAATCTTCACGTCATTAAACGTGGCTGGAAAAGCGTGGATAACTTCACACTACCTCGCGATCGCATCAGTGATGTTAGACCAATCGGAGAGCGTTTAGTGCATTCAAACGAATGAGGCAACTTCAGATGGATATTTTGGGCATAAAGCTTTTTCAGAATTCCTTAAACTTTACAAATTCAATTTCAAGGTCACATTGGATAATTTTATTGTATTTCAGCGTGTTTTTATTTTATTGTGAACATCCCTATTATCCTCCGTCTCTTTATTACCTTTGCCTATCTTCAACCCTCTCCTGGCCCCCGTTCCTCGTACCTCGATTTTTCATCCCTGCCAATGACCCCTCATTCTACAACAAATTCCTTCGGAAATAATCTGTCTGCTCCTCGTTTACCTTGCCACTGTTCTTGTTCCTTACCTCAGTCTCATTGTATGTGAAGAATTTTCGTTTAGCTATCTACTGTGCGAAAACTATTGTAGATAGGAAAAAAGTTCATAACAAAATTTGTAGACAATTTTCTATATAACTATTTTTCGCGTAGGAAAAATTATTTTGAGTTATTCGCAGAAAAGCCTGCGTGCTTACTCTGACACAAAAAATCGCATAAATATCGATTTTACAGAAAAAAATTATCTGAAAAAAATTAAAGAATATTTATTTATCTAAAAAAAATATCTTCAGTATTTTCCGCGTCCGACAAACCGTTTACTGTAACTTCATGCCCTGTCGATTGGACTATAACTAGATATTGAGAAGGGAAACATTCTCAATTGAATATCGAATAGAAATATTTTTCTTGAACGATGGAAGATAGTGACTAAAGTTTATCTTTCAGTCGCAGATGATTCCACATCTGATTCTATGAACATCCTGTTCATATTTTTGAACAAATCAATAACTAGATATTTATATACACTATTTATATTTATGTGAAAGAAAAATAATTTTTGTTGGAAAATAATATAATTAGTATGACATTCAATATACAGTAACAAACAAAATGATTCACCAGGGTCATTCTCAAATTAAAATTTTAATATGTACATTTCTACAATATCTTAAACCAATGCAATCCTTCAGAATTTCTCATTATAAGAATGATTTTTTTCTGAGGAAATAGACAGAAAAAGTCGAAAATGAATTCTTATTAACCGACGAAACCAAAAACGAAGAGGTTCTCTAGTCGACGCGTATATACTTTTTTTATGTATGTTCACGCATAACTTTTTACTGAGACATCCGATTTCGATAATTCTTCTTTCAGTGGAGGATGTACTTCAAAGTTGGTCCCATTCGTATTCGAAAGATGAAATCCACCCCTAAGGGTAGCAAAATGAAGGATATTGATCACTCACCCTCTAAATTCTGGTCCGTTAACCGATTCTATCAAGTGTAATGGGTTCTTCGATTTGGATGTTTTTTTTTATAAGATAGGATATACGTCATAGTTGATCATTTTTAGATCTCGAATGGAATTATCCACCCTTACGGGTAGAAATATAGGGGATAATTGATTTTACCCTTGTGAACATTGGCACACATATGTAGTTGACAATGACAGATCGCTATTGTCATTATTTCTGTTCTCTTACATCCGTCACAACCATTACATTTTATGAGAGGATAGAATGATATACAAAGTAATGGAATAAACTAACCAGAACAATAAAAATTATTTATATTTCAACAAAATAGATAATAAATAGAAATAGTAGGTAATCATATTATTTAACTGGTAATAGTTGGAGTAAGGTGAGCAAGTAAGTATTTTGGAAGTAATAAAAAACAAGTAGGTAGTGATTAGTAGCTTTCAGCAACAAAAAATTGAAAAATAAAAACTTTTTAACAAAAAATCGAACCGACGAAATACGGAACTGAAAAGTGAAAAATAAAATGAACCTTCTTAGTCTCAATAACTAAGCTCCTCAACTAATGTAAGTAACTAATTTTGAGTCGGCGCCAAACGAACAATCAACGAAGATCATTAAAATACTTCAAAAAAAATATCAGAATGTCACCGCGCAACTCGATGCCATCTTTTTACGCCTTACCTAATCCATTCGCTTGTTTGTTTGGCGCCGACTCAAAATCAGTTACTTACATTTGGTTAGAGCTTAGTTATTGAGACTAAAGTTATTTTATTTTTACTTCTTAGTTCCGTATTTCGTCGGTTTAATTTTTTGTTAAAGTTTTTTTATATAGAGGCGTTAGAATGAAAGCATTCAGGTATTGATTCACTAGAGAGCTATCGCATTTATCGGCGTCAAAATTAACATTAGTGAAATTCAATGGGTTGACAGTACTTGAATTAGTCTCGTGACAAACATTCATCGTTGGATTTTGATTTCACTTTGTTGTACATATAATTTAATGTTTAACAGAATTGTAATCATTTGGCATTTCCATTTGATTTATTCCAATTTGACAAACATTCATCATTGGAAAATTCTGATTGTTATCAAGAATATTTTGATTCTGACTTTGTTGTACATAAGGATTGTGATAACTTGGCATTTCCATTTGATTTATTCCAATTTGAAAAGTTGGATAGTTGTGGAGAACCACATTTTGCGGGGGTAAATACTCCTGTTTAACAGTATTTCTCTTATTATTCACCAAAGCTGAATGGTTCAGGAGACGTTCAACTATATCAGCATTTTCTGATGTTACAGTTGTTGTTTTTCTCAAACTTTCGGAGAACACTGGTGATGTTGACTTATTAGTCTCCTCCTTCTTCATTTTCATCCTGCGGTTCTGGAACCAAATCTTGAGTTGGCGTTCTGTCAAGTCGAGTGCTTGTGAGAGCTGAATTCTCCGTTGACGACACAAATATTTGTTGTAAAAGAACTGTTTTTCCAGTTCTACCAACTGTTCAGTAGTGTATGCTGTTCGACGTATCAACGTGGGTGGACAATAGCTGCTTCCCTATTTGAGATAAGAAAAAATGACTCTGGTGTTGTCACTTAGGACATAAAATGATTTCCAACCGATGTCTCAATCTGCCTACTCCTAGGTTGTAGTCACTTAGGTGGGGTTCAGGATTTTGTAATTCGAGACTGGGGTCTCAATCTGCCTACTCCTCAGGTTTCGCCACTAGCTTCCTCCAAGGTCTCTCAATCTGCCTATTGCTTCGAGAAAATTGAGGATCAGAGGGTGGATGTGAAGTATTCAACCTAGGTGAATTCAGTGGAGCGGAACTTTGGGCACGGCTTGGTTTGGCAGTAAACCGGGAAAGTAGATATTTCCAAGTCTTGGGTAGTCTACGTCCTTCATCGCGTTTGTTGAGGCAGTTCGGGCGCTTCTCGATCTCAAGGGCTCACGAATGACCCTCGCTTGCAGTGTTCTCTCAGTGGCAATGGTCCTGGTGTGGTCGATATCCATTCTGTGGCCCGTCTCTTCATAGTGTTCGGAGATTGCCGAAGAAGGGCCCAAGTGTCGGACGGCAAGTTGATGTTCGTTAACTCGACTGGTGACTCGCCTGTTAGTTTGTCCTGTATATGTCCTAGGGCATTCGGAATATAGTATTTCATATATTTCTTGAGACTCATTAGCTATGTTATCTTTAGGAGACCTGAGAAAATCAGAGATTCTATCATTTGCTGTGAAAATTGTTTTGATGTCGCGTTTCCCCAAGATTCTGCCAATATTGATATAAAAAAATTCTAGACGCGGTTCAACCCAAACTTTCAATATTCATATATTTATATATATGTTATAATAATCTCATTTGTTCAATGTTTTTCTATTGTTATGACCTCTATGTCGGAATTCCGACATACAAGTCGGAATTCTGACTTATAAGAGTATACTTCCTGCATGCTGCCTACCCAACTAGCACACATAGCCTGATCTCAATTAGTCCAGCAAATACTACCTATACCTATACTATATATATATATATATATATATATATATATATATATATTGTAATGTTATGATGAATTGTAAAAATCAATTGTTGTTTATTATGGAAATAAACTGTTATAAAATTTGTGATAGATAATTATTTTCGCTCCGCGTTGGGAGCCAAATTGTTATAAAATGATAATTGCTAAAACAATTAATTTAATTTTGTCCCAATTTGGGGTTTAAATTGATATGATATGAGATAGATAATTATTTTCGCCCTGTATAATATATTGTGATGTAATAATAATTGCTAGCTAACGTCACTGTTTTCTCGTCACGTTGCTGCTAATTGTTATTACCCTTTCTTACCACGACTAAACTCAGTTGGTACGCCTTTCGTCTCAGATAGCCGGTCCTGGCAATAGAGCCACTGCCTGGTCTTGATGTTTATTTCAACTCAGTTTTTTAAAGAGAAATATGATCATATCATTGTGGAAAATAAACTAGAAAGTATCGAAAAACAATTATTTCCTTTATTCAGGAAAACTTATATTTACCTGGCCTACGATAGATAACTTCCACTATAATCAATTGACAAATTTTCATAGAGAATAATGAACAACAGTGATGGGTGAAGTATACGTAACCTCACTTTTTCTTTGAGGTTGGGAGGATTCTTTTATAGTTCAATATCAAAATAAAAGAGAGTTCCTCATATACGATACGAGTTATGTTTGTAAGGTTATTCAGTTTGTGATGTGCACTGAAAAGTTTATACCTGGAGCTGGAACTGTCGCTGTTACAATACACACCAAGAATCTGAAATCCTTTTTCAATATACTGCTCTTAGGAACTCTCCATTACAAAGAGGAACCATACAAATCCCAGAAATCAGCTTGGAAACAGTTTTATGTGGAGTACATAAGAGGTAATCTTGTTTTCTCCTATTTATTTTCATCGAAATTCTCTTGAAGGTTGAATAGGTTAGTTCCTTATAGACAAACTACTTTGTATTGGTGAAAATCTTGAATTATCTTTTCCTAAAGTTTTGGTACGTGGCGTTCTTTTCAATTTTTTTTCAATCCCCCCCTGGCTTTGTTTTTTCATCCCCTGGATACCATTTCTGTTTTGTCCATATTATTTGAATTTTCAAACTCGCGCACTTTCTTGTCACATTATCACTCTTTTGGGGTTATTTGTCAAAACGTATGAACTAAAATATTTTACATTTCTTATAATCTATATACAATATTTGATGATAATTGTCTTTGACATTCCATAGTTCTTATTTTTCCACAAATTCAAATCTTACATCTGACCATCCTGTTCCCTGATTGGCTATTGTCATCAAGAAGTTTGTTGTTCTCTCATTGGCTATTTTAAGTTAGATACAATTTCATATACTGTATGTTTCAAGCTTATAATTTTGTTGATCACATTTAATCCAGAATGATTCTGTAAATCTAGACTTTTTTTGTTGTATTTTGAACAATTATAGATTGTAATCATTTTGACAATGTATGAAAATGATTGCATTATAGTATTTGTATATTTTCACCTATCAATATTATACAGAGGCTTCATAAAGGGAATATAATCTCAAAAATATGTAAAACAATATCTCATGAACTACTAACTATTAAGTAATTATTATTTTTGTGGTTTTTAATGAAATTATTTCCTTTTTCCTTTTAAAATATATAACTGGTCCCTCATAACATAACAATATATATATATATATATATATATATATATATTGTTATGTTGGGAAATGAGTATAAAATAATGAAACTGATAATTTATTATCAGTATTAGGTATTTAAGTTGTCGTGGTTCATGCTATGTTTACAATTTTTCTATACTTTTTACTGTTCTAGAATCTTATAACACGTTCTAGTCAACTCATATGTATGAAAAAGTAAGTCCTGAAGTATCTCTATTGTCATAAGTATGTTACCAACAATACATTCATTTTGAATACACAATAAAAATAATATGGAAATTTAAATTCATGAAAAAACATTGTATCCCAAATAGATGAAATGGTATACAAGTTGGAACATCCTGTATGGTAAATCATATGAGGAGGAAACCCAACAGCGAGATGTCAAAAACTATGTGAGCAAAATAATGAAATATAAAAATTATGAAAACAGGAAAATGTCAAATATGAATTTTAACCAAATGTGTACATATAATATAAGATCTAGAATTGGATATTATGAATAAAATCATTAGAATAAGTTAGAATAACAAAAAATCAGATGGAAAGTGGCATTAAATTTTAAAATTTGTGAAAATAAACAAAATGTGTGTGTTGTGAAGAGGAAATGAAAATGAAATGTAAAAACGAAACCAGATACCAAATTTAGAGAGAAAAATATGACAAAAATCAAGATAAAAACAAGCAGAACTATCGAAACCGCTATAGAAATGATTCACATGCAAATGGAAAAATAAGCAAACTAGAAGAAACCACTTACCTTATCAAAATAACAAAGTCAAATCCATGCCATTCCCAGAAACAAAAGGGGCTTTTTGCAGTGTAGCAGTATGTTCCAGTAAGCACGAATACTTCCCAGAGGCAGGAGAACACCCTCAAGGAAGAATTGCAAGGTATTTCAAAAGCTGAACTAAATACAGTGCAACGTATCATCCAGAAACTTGTATTGGTTATCTGATCACTTGTGTCCTTTCTTTTGGACATTTAATGATTTTTCGATGTTCACAGACTCCTTCATAATATTCAAACGTTCATTTAACAAGTATTTATCGCACATAAACAAGTTTCCACCATTTCATATTACTGTCCTTAGTTAGATGAGTTAGATTTCGCAGAGTCGGTCGATTTTAAGGATGGATTTCAATAAAAACAAATATTTGACGAGTTTTCTGCATTCTGTGTTTATCTATTGAACATCTAATCTACCACAAAATAGCACCTTTTGACATCGAGCATTGCACCAAGTTGGCACTACTGAACCTGCCGCTGATAGTAGAGATGACTCCTTCTTCATAGGCGTACCGACTGAGCTGGGATAAGGTGAAAAGAGTGTTGAAAAAGCGTAAGACAACAGAGCCGAAGTTTCATTTCTGTTATGAAAGGTATTCATCTTTCAAAATTATAGAAAAGATAGGGAAATCAATGAAACAAATGAACCATAATATAAATATGAATATAAAGCACCTATCACAACAATTGGCGACCAATGCGGACCAATTATGAATATAAATGATAATAAAGAACCTATCATTACAATTTATATATATATATATATATATATATATATATATATATATATTGTTATGTTTAGAAGTACGTTAAAGATTTAAAGAGTTGAAATGGGAATGAAAAATTGAAAAAAAAACAAAAATAAATAAAATGTTCGTATTTAGTAATCAGTGCTATGTTATTTTACAGTTTTTCTGAAGATTCTGCCGTTTTTCTGAAACCTTGTATGATATTAATCGATACCTATGTTTGAAATAAACATGTTGTCAACATTACAAGCAATTGGCATAATTTTAAATTTTTTTGAAATTAAAATTTACGAATATATTTTTGAGCATAAGCAAATAACAAAATATTGAAAGTTTGAACATCCTGTATATGAAATTGGATCTGAACACAACAGCCAATGAGATGCCAGAAATGATCTTGATGCAAAATTGGAAATTTTAAAAATAGAAAAGCAGAAACGTCAAAAGAATTATTTTTACATGTCTTGAATATAGTTTATAAGGTAGTTAGAAATATTTTCTAAATAAAAACTGTCAAAAAGGTGAAATTAATAAAAAGTGCAACAAAAAGTGCGTGAAAATCGGAAATTCGAGAAGGAAAACAAAATGTGTTGGTATCAAGGGAGAGGAATCAACAAGCTAGGAGGATTGTAACAATAATAATTTTTGGAAGAACCCATGATAAATTTACATCCTGAAAAATCATCAATTATATAAGAAAAACAGCTATTTTGTCAAGACAACATAGGAATTGATATAAAGAACCAAAGCAGATGAAAAGATCCCAGATGCAAAGTTAACCCTACCTTTTTCATTGGAGATTTACAAATACGAGGAGAAGTCACAACCGACAAAAGGATCAGCAGTTTCCAGGAACCGGAGAAAATCCGAATCATTGACATTCTCGTTACCAAACGTCCCAAGGCATTGTTTTGAAACCATAAAAGCCACCACTGTGTATGAAACAAAACTTTTAAAGAATTTGATAGAACTTTCCACGAATTACTATAAAGAGCACATATCCTACAAAACTAGGTTGAAATTTCACTTTATTATCACATTTCACATTTGCTGTACATATACTTGCTATGAAGCACTCATTAGGTTATTTATCGCAGACTAGGTAGTAATAAGTTTTTCCTGAATGAAGGAAATTATTATTTGATGAATCTCTGCAATATTTTCAATGTTTGATCAACAATGAATTGCCAATTTCTGAAATTGACATCAAGAGGGGTCCACAGTAGAACAGACTTCTGAGATTCCATAGGCGTACCGATTGAGTTAGGTGAGGTGAAGGAAATAAGGTAAAAGAAAGCAGGTAAAGTACATAGCCGGAGATATTTAATATTTATATGGGTACTCATTCGTCAATATATATTGAATTAAATTCGAAGGGCAACTAGTTTGAAGATTTTGAAAATAGCAATACAGAAGTAAAAACAAAAAAAATTAAATAATTTGTTATGATGTCTGGTTGTGGAAAGTAAATAAACACATATAAAATAAAATATGAAAACGAACCGCAATCAACGCATCATAACAATATGACAAGATAGTCGTTGCTGACTAGTTAGGTGTAACAAATTGATTATTGGGGTATGCAGCAAAAGAAAAAGTTTGTTCAAGCTTTCGGAATGTTTTATTTCCATCTTCAGGGATAATCTTTGTCGAGATTAGTTTCTATGTTGTTTATGAATGTTCTTCATGTAAAGTACGGTGAAATATAAGTTCTGAATTTGAAGTTGGCAAAACATGTTTTAAATCGTCAACTAATTATACACATTAAAATTCATTGAAACGTTACTAATTAAAATATTAAAAATATAAAGTCTGAAACATGTGTGTCTTGAAAAAGTACAATAGGTTATAAATTGTGAAATAATTATTTGTTCACTTCTTGTGAATAAATAATTCAGGTTTTCTGCCAGATCGATGGCCCTCTCCATAATATGCAATAAAGTTGCTGTTTTTCTTCAGATTTCAAGGGAATCTATGAGTCTGCTATATGGCTGAATTCAGAATTCGATGCAAAATCGCAAAAAGGATTGAAAAATCTGGGATGCCATTTCAAAAAATTGGTTGGCGTCGGTGTCGCGACGTCCTAACGGACGACGCCCAGTGATGGATATCTACGTGAATAAGAGGACCCGTTGACATCAAGATCATCTGCTTCCACGAAATATGGATATCATCTTTCATTTCCCAGATATTTGCCCGCGGAGTTTCATATGGGATACCCCATATATATATATATATATATATATATATATATATATATATATATATATATATATATATAGGGTCATGCCTATATCTCCTGCAATTTCGGATTGACAGACATATGAAAACAAAATGGTCGACTTCCGTTTTTACCCGAATACCCACCAACCTTGATTTTTCAAATGGAACACCCTGTATGTTTGATGTTTTTCGGATTCTACGGCTCAAATTACATACGAGCGTGTTGCCAAACTCATATTCAACAATTGGAAAAAGATTATTCCTCAACTTATTTTTTTTGAGCCCAGGAGGCCTTGGTCAGGTGAGAATCTTTATTTATTTACATCAGCAACTCAAAGTAATAGTCATTCCATCGATAAGATCAATAACAAATCCAACAACAGGAATTGAAAATTACTGAACGCATTTTTAACGAAAAAATCGTTTTTTTTTCGAATGGTGACTACCGAGGGCCATCTTGCCATTCGATAGAGAATTCAATTACCAATTCAACGATATACATTATATACCACTTTCTTCTTGTTCAAAACTAGAAACGATCATTTATTGAATTTGTTCAATATTTTATACGATGCCAAAAATTCCAATGAGTTATCCGTTCAGGTTTGATGAAATGAAAGGTAGCCATGGAATCATGAAAAACGGTAGGTGATTAATGTCATATCAGAAGTAAAATACCAATTTCACTTGTCATCTCGTTTCGTTTGGAAAAAGTTTATTTGAAATAGAAAATAATAATGGTTATTCTCGAAACGAACAAATCGATATGATATTGATTTACGGAGAATGTCAGAAGAACGCTCTCAATGCTAATATGCTATACGCTGTTCGTTATCCGTTAAGACGGCACCCATCGAAGACCTATTTCAGGAAATTAGAAATGATGCTAAGGAAGGAACCAGCTGATCAAAACTACATCCACTTCATCGTCAGTGAAAAAGCGGAAACTGATGTTTTAGCATATGTTGATTTTTCTCCATCTGCCTCAGTTCGGGAATCGGAAATTGAATGTGAGATCAGCAGAAAAAGTACCAGAAAAGTATTGAAAAAACATAAATATCGCTCCTATAATTACAGTTTGCATCAGCATCTATATGAAAATGACCCAGAACGGAGAACAACTTTTTATTATTGGCTTTTGCAACATCATGAATTGAATAATGGTATTGCCTCGAAGTTACTGTTCACAGATGAGTCAAGGTTTACGAATAATGGTATGATCAATAGGAATAATGAAGGTATGGTGCTCAAGAAAATCCTAGGTTGCTGAGAGAAGTTTATTTTCAAGAAAGATTTGGATTCAACGTCTGGGTAGGAATCATAGGGACGTCTGGGTAGGAATCATTGGACCAATTGTTTTTGACGAACCTTTGACTGACCAAAGATATCTACAATTCTAAGAGAACGATATTCGAAATAATATCAACGATTTACCTGAGAACATCAGAGAAAATATGTTTTCTCAGCAGGATGGTGCAGGACCACATAATGCTACTATTGTTCAGCAATATCTTAGTGTTAGTAGTTAGTAGACCTTAATTTATCTGATCATTACTCACAAATCCTGAAAATTGCTACTAATCCACACAACAAAACCAGCAATGGTAGATACAACAAATTTTTCTATCGTCGGGATTTTTGTGATGACAATATAAGGAGATTCCGTGATTACCTGCAGCACGAAGACTGGATAGAGATATTTGCGCAACAGTGTCCTAACTTGGCATATGAGGCTTTCACAGAGCTTCTATTATATTATTTTGAAATATCTTTCCCATCAAGAAAGGTATCTACCGGACCACGGAGGAAGAAATCTGATCCGAAAATAACGATGTCCCCCGAGCTAGAACACCTAAAGAATAGAGTTTCACTGTACAATATGCTAGCAAAGAATGACACCAACTATAGTGAAATTTGTAGGCAAGCTAATAAAGAATTTAGGGAAGAACTAAAGGCTATAAATATAAAATATCATGATGAATTGATTATTAATTCTGACTACAAATCTAAAACAACATGGAAAATTATCAACGATTTACAAAAAAAACAAACGTTTAAACATGAACTAATTTTATAAGAAAACAGTATACAATATTCGGGGAAAATAATAGCTGAAAAATTCAATGCTCACTTTACAAAGCCTCTGTCTGAAAATTTCTCATTAGATACTCGATTTCTTGAAAGTAACATCCCACTCAATGCCTCCACTTTTTTATGTCTCCCATCACTGAAAGGGAGTTGGTACAGTTAATAAATAAACTGAAAAACACTAACTCATGCAGAACGGACCAAATATCAAACAAGTTGATTAAATGTTGCTCCTCTGAATTATGCACTGTACTCACCTTCCTAATCAATCTGTCAAGAGAAAAGGGCATTTTTCCAAATAATTTAAAATTAGCCAGTGTATCTCCTATATATAAAAAAGGAGATAAAAATGATCTAAATAACTACAGAGCAATCAGTATTCTCTCTAGCATTTCGAAACTATATGAAATGAATTTAAAAGAGCAGTTGAATGCTTATTTTACTGCGATGGAATTATTATCAGTATCACAACATGGTTTCACAACTAATAAAGGCACTAATACAGGTCTTTGCGATTTTCACAGTCGAATAATAACGGCCTTGGACCAAAAAAAGTGTGTGCTTGGATTGTTTATTGATTTTTCACGTGCGTTTGATTGCGTGAATCACAGTCTTTTGCTGGAAAAACTCTCGAGATATGGGGTTAGAGGATTGCCGCTCAATTTATTGACCTCCTACCTGAAAAATAGGAGACAAATAGTAAGAATTGGGGAGAATAACCAACATGTTAGGAGTTGTCTTCGACAACAATTTACAATGGAAGCCACACATAGATAATTTGTGCAAAAAACTCAGGAATTCCTGCTACTCTCTTAGGTTTCTCTCCAATCACTGCAGTCAAGAGATTCTACTTACGCTTTTACTAATGCCGAATTTCAATTCTCACCTCAGGTATAGCATACTGAACTGGGGCACAAGTTCCTCTGTGGGTCGAGTGTTCATAATACAGAAATATGCAATAAGGATCATTGCTAAGTTGGGTTTCAGGGATTCCTGTAGGGAAGCATTCCAAAACTTTAAAATATTAACAGTTGCAGGACTATATATACTTGAGGCGTGCACATATGTATACCGCAACAAAAACATATTGGCTACCAACAGACCACCTCATACCCATTTGACACGAAATTCACACTTACTCCTACCCAGTAAACATCGCACTGCACTCTACCAAAAAAGCTTTGAATATCAGGGATGCAAACTGTACAACAAACTTCCCGATGACATTAAAGCTTCAGGAAATGTACATATTCTCAAGAAAAAAGTTAAACAGCTCTTATTGTCAAAAAACTGCTACACTGTTGAGGAATTTCTGTCGTAACTTGTTTTGTAACGTGAACGTTTTCTTTACAGTTGATTATTGTCATATTTTTATATTTATATTTTATATTATTTCTTATTATTGTTTGTGACGTGTATGTGATGTTCCTATATACATCCAGAGTTTTTTGACTATGGCTTGATTTTATTGACGTTTTTCTATTTTTTATTTTTAGTGTCACACTGTTGAGGAATTTCTGCCGTAACTTGTTTTGTAACGTGAACGTTTTCTTTATATACACCTAGAGTTATATAGTTATTGTCATATTTTTATATTTATATTTTAAATTATTTACTATTATTGTTTGTGACGTGTATGTGATGTTCATTTTTACGGCCGGAGGTTTTAGATTGTCTCTTTCCGACTATTTCTTGATTTTATTGTCTCTTTTCGACTATTTTTTTTTTTTTTTTTTTTTTTTTTTTTTTAAAAATTAAAATAAAGAAATTTTTATTATTATTATTATTATTATTATTATTATAGTGATACCTGTGGGCAGAGATGGAATGGAACAAATGGTTCAATCAGATGGCCAGCCAGATCGCCCATTTTACCCCTATTGATTTTTATTTATGGGATCACCTGAAATCCACAGTATACCCGAGGAGACCAACTCTTTGGAGGACTTGAGAGATAGGTTGAGTGCGCATTTCAGAAAAATCCTGCTCACGATCTGATAAATGTGATGAGGTGTACAACAAATACAACTAGTCTATGTGTCAGGGAAAACGGGCAACCCTTCGAACATATCATTGGGAATTAATAAATAAAATGACTTCTCGATGGTTGTGAAACTCCTCTATCGAAAACAGGATAATGGTATTGTGAGTAATAATTTGTACGTTGAATGTTTCACTGTTTCAGTCGTTAGATTCATTTTAACAATTTAATTACATCAAAGGTACCTTTTCTGTAATGGGTTTGTGATCATTACATATTGTCAAGTCGACTATTTCTGGTAGTTCATTGTTACCATTCTAAAGTAAAGTTTGAAAGAATGAATAGATGTCATGTTACCTACCAATTTTTTTCAGATTGATTTAATTTTGTTGGATGGCTCTCTACGTTTTGAACAAAAAGAAAGTGGTACATAATGTATATCGTTGAATTGGTAATTACATTCTCCATCGAATGGCAAGATGGCCCTCGGTAGGTACCATTTGAAAAAAAAAACAATTTTTTCGTTAAAAATGCGTTTAGAAAATTTCAATTCTTGCTGTAGGATTTGTTATTGATCTTATCGATACAATGACTATTACTATGAGTTATTGATGTAAATAAGTATAGATTTTAACCTGATCAAGGGCTGCTGGGAAAAAAAAGTTGGTGGCTATTCTGGCGAAACCGGAAGTCGGCCATTTTGTTTTCATGTGTCTGTCAATCCGAAAATGTGTCTCATAACTATGTACAAAATTTCATTCAAATCGGTTGATAAGTGAAGGAGATATAGGCAAGGCCCTAGTCACATTGTCACCCGGTATACTTATATCGGGAACATTGTATTGGGGATGTTACAGGATTGCATACAAAAATCTCCATCATCCAACGAATCTGTTATATAGAAGATTCCTTTTCATCATCGGATTCCTGATTATCTCCAAATTGTTGAAACTGCTTCACAAACTTTATTTCGTGGAAATGCCAATTTGGGTAATCATAAATTCACATATCTAATCACATGTGCCCACTTCATATGGAGGAAGTTGCAATAAAAATAATGAACCTGTTGGAAGCTTCTGCAATAATAGTTTCAATATTGGGAATCACTTCTATAACCTAGTTCTTCAAATAATTCTTCGAATGTCTAACCACCGGAATTATAAATGTAACCTTCAATTCCTTCCATTGTTTCATTTGATAAAAAACCTGTTTTGTATAACTACGTGCTTACCAGTCGTATACGATAGATAAAAGTCATATATATATATATATATATATATATATATATATATATATATATATATATATATATATATATATATACATATGAAAGGTGTGCGATATAAAAATACCGAGAGAAAATGGGAATTATGAACTGGAAGTTGAACTGGAATATCTTGTATCAGATATTTCAAAGAGGATAACATAAATTTAATAATAACAATACAAATTGCGCAACATGCTATTGGGACTTGAAGACACACGCAGTTATGGAAATTTGTTCTCTAGTAGGTAAACGTAGTTCTAGACCAAAACCCTCTTTCAATTCAATAACAAATTTTAAACCAACAGGTTTAGCCGTGGGATCTAACCTATCCCGGCTTTAAGCGCAGCTTTTTTCATAATTCATATAAAAAATGAATCTCAAATTTCTGGTATACCTATATATATATATATATATATATATATATATATATATATATAAATATATATTAATATATATATATATATATATATATATATATATATATATATATATAAATGTAAATATTTTGTGGGGATGCTATGTTTCAATCAAACTCTGTTTTTACAAACAAGAGTCGTTATATATATATATATATATATATTAGAAAACTAGCTCATGCCCGCAACTTTACCCGCGTGTTTTCGAGGTCATCATTGTATACGATTTTTTTTTCACGACTCTTACTTCAAAAAAATTGAACTCCCATACAAACTTGTTCCATTTAGAGGTTGGATTTACAAAAATACTAATACATATTTTTTTATTTGTATCAAATACCAATTTCTATGACCCTCACTTGAGAACTAATGATACTAGTGTACAAATTTTCCACACCAATTTTACTCCCATTAGGGTTGAGTTATCAGAAACCCAGAAATACATTTTTCTTCATTTGAAAATAAAAGCCCGAATACCAATTTCCATGATTCTTACTTCAAAACTAACGGAACCTTCATACAAAATTTCACCCCACTTTCACCATTTTAGGGGATGAATTTCCAAAAACACTGAAACACATATTTCTTAATTGGAAACAAATACTTCGGATTCCAATTTTAATGACCCTAACTTTTATCCCCTCTAAGATTAAATTTTCAAGAACTGTGAATTACATTTTTCGTCATTTGAAAAAAATCCCAAATACCAATGTCCATGAGCCAAACCCTAAGACTAGATTTCATCCTCCATTTCACCCCATTGGGAGTTGAATTTTCAAATACCCCGAAATAAGTATTTCTTTATTTGTAACAAAAAGCTCAAAAAACAATTTTCACAGCACTATCTTGGAAATGGCTAAAACTGCCATACAAATTTTTAACCCTCATTTCACCTAGGGTTGAATTTACAAAAACCCTGAACTACATGTATCTCTATTCAAACAGAAGAGCTCAAATACCGATTTCCATGACTCTATTTTCGAAACTAACGGTACTTCCACACCAACTTCCACCCTCCTTTTCACCCTTATTTTCAACAATATTTTCACCCCTTCAGGTATGGAATATCAAAAAACTTCATTTCGTGATTTTCTATGTCATTATAGAAATACGCCTTAGAAATTTCAGCTTTTCAGGTCCAGCGGTTTGGTCTGGGTGTTGATGAAACAGTCAGTCATTCAGAACATGTAATTTTATATTAATAGATACATATGTATGTATTGTCTATCATATAACACAGTTCCGGATTATTTTTATGTGGCTGAGTTTTTTAAGTCATAATGTTGTTCATAGAATTCCATAAATGGATGAAAATTATTTTTTCTATAGACAACACGGTTTAGATTATGGAAGACTTCGTTAATCGAACCAGGCATACCGTGAGAGATAATTGATTAGGTTTTTTTTTTGGTACGGAACATTTTAAGTGGTTATTTGCATATTATTCAATCAATTCTTTTAGCCGATGGTGCAATCAAACTATATAGGGATATTAAAATAATCGATTCTAGAATCAAATTTTTCATGCAATTCCGAGAAGTAATATTTTTTATTTTTATTTGAGGAATATTTTTGGCTTTTTATTTTATTTGCAAAAAATTTGTTCTCGAAAGTATTTTTCATTCAAGGTCTCTAAACCAACCATATGCCATACATTACAAACTTTCCACAATTCATAAAAGCAGAGTTTCGAAAATATTTTCCAGTCACCAGTCGGGTATTTCAAATCCAAAAAATACCGCGATTTCACAACTGAAAAAAGATTTCAGCTGACTTCAGTGGCGATACGAAAATTATTTCATGATTCCCTCTTGACCACCATTCTATTTCTTTTTGCAAATATAAAACCACATCTGTCTTCAACAGATTTGCATTTTCAAATTGATTTTCAAAAACAACTTGTAAGTTTGTCAAATAATTGTACCATTGCGAACTGGGATAATCTTATATAATATAGCTGGTACCCGCGGAATTTATATTTTTTTCCTATGGTTTTCTCTGTTTTGTTAAATATAGCTTATGCGTTTTGCTTTGATTATCCGATGATGGCGTTATCCTGTTATTGCTGTTATTCCAAAAATGTGGTTTTATTGTTATATATCCGGTTCACGTCATTGTTACGAACAAACGGACAATTACAATTTTATAATATCATAGATAGATGAAGAAAAGAGAGCAACAACATATATATCTTAACCATACAACGCAAATAAAATTAATAAAACAATGGAAAAACAACACAACTATTTCACATGAACTATAAAATACGAATAACACTATTTCTTTGAAATTGAAACGAAATACCGAATAACACACCAACTCATACAGTAGGTATATAGATAACATGTGGGGACACAAAAAATAAAAGTCTTTCGAAAGAAACTGTACTATAGAAAAAGTGTTGTTTTTATAGGCTACAACCTACATAAAAAGTCCCTGCCTGAATTGTCCTCTATAGGCAGAACTGGCAGGACATTATCAGAAAGTATAACAGAACATAACTGAAATAGATATTCAAACTCAAGTAAAACCAATACCACCTCTTATTTCGGTAATCATTCACCACATTTATTGTAGTATTGGTAATACACTAGAGATGAGGACTGTAGCTCTCGGAATATACACATTTGTCACTTTTTCTTGGTTTACCCATGGATGAAAAATGGAATTCCCTATAAATAAGTAAAAAAGGGACATTTACAAATCGTCAAACAAGTCAGAAATGTTAATATTGGTTGAAAATAAAAGTAATTGTTTATTGCCAAATATATGATATACTGTCCACGGTTACCAGCCAAGAAGTGCTTCGGATACACTTAAAAAGCTAAGGTCCCCGACTCCTTGACTCACACAAGTCTCTGACTTCCGAGGATTGCTTTGCAACTAAGTTGGTGGTTAAAAACAATTTTAAACAAACAAGAGCGTTGATACTCATTAGAGCAAGAAATTCAAGTTCTTGTCCCATCTATATATGAACTTACCTAAGAAGAATTAGCTGGACCATTATTTTGAATAAAAGTAGAGTTCAAAAGCAGCACGTGGTCATTTTTATGGGACATTTTTCATAATTATATTATTCGTTTCCTCCTCTTCAATGTGTTGTCGGTATAAAACGCGATACGTTGTTGTTGTTCTTTCTTCTTCCTCATTAAAAACACGTAAGCAATCCGTTAAGGAGGCTGGTTGATATGTATGTGAGAAATATCATTGGAATGGTGGGGTAAAACGACTTGGGTTGTCGGTGGGCGTTCAAAATGGCTTGTAAACTAATCCGAGGATTATAGTGAATATTTATCCGTCTCCAACCGTGCAAATGAGTAATTATAGTCGAAACTAAGTTCTACTACGAGACAATAATCCGGGAACGGCAGGCGAAAACTGTCAAAGATTATAGTTCTACTCTTTGGCAATGTTGCCGATAAAGTTACGTACTCCATGTAATAGCTGTCTTGAAGCAGGCCCGCGCCTAGGGGCAAAGTCGTGTGGTGCACGACGGCCCTGAGGCGCCGCCGAAAAGCCTCAAAACTCAAGTGTAAAAAAAAGATAAAGCAACAAACAACATTGTCAGAATTTATAATGATAAAAAAAACAGTAGTAAGGAATTGCTATTACATTGTTTTTTATTTGTTTATTATTTAATTTTTACTCTTTGAGACGAAGGAACCGAATTTCTGGAAAATAATATATTTTCCAAATGAGAGTACTCAATAATAGCATTTATTCGATCGAATACGTAACATGATAACATGAATTGTGTAAACTCAAACAAATCTGATTTTATTCATGTTTGAGCTTTAAATTTAGCTTGCAACGAGCCAACGAGCGGACAAGCGTTTTTTTCCTGTCTGAGCTTGCGCAATGTTCGAAACTTTATATATTAAGCGCTGCATCGATCGCGATTTCATTCGTTGCCAGATGCCCGATCGATCGATAATTAACTTAGCGAAGTGAAAAGGTGCATGGGGTAAAAGATATATGTTTTTGAAACTTTAGTTTTTTGTAGTTTTACAGTTTTGTGTTTTGTGATGTGAATTGATGTGAGTTCATCTGAAATTTATTTTTTATTTTAGATTTATTAAAACATTAAAAGCCAAAAACTTGCATCTTGAAAATAATTTTATATTTGATCATATAAACAAAAATTTATGAATTTTGAAATAAGTAATTTGAGAAAATGCTCTCAAGTTTGAGTTTGAGACGTCGAAACATTTCCATTTTTTATGAATAATTTGTCAATTTATTTTCTTACGTATTGATTTCTTTACAGTATACAGGATACCAGAAAAAAAGGAGGAATTGGCTGGATACCAAAATTTGCTGGATAAAAGAAAAAAAGAAGAACTGGAAAACCATGTCAAAATTACGTATTTTTTTTTCAAAACCCAAGTCTACTTTGCCAAATATTAATGACAACAATAATACAGCTGAATCCCAATATTCTGAACCTGTACTTGAAACAAGTATCAGCAGCAGACGAGAAACTGATCTAGAAAGGAATCCATCAACATCTTCAAGTTCCGCTGATAATGAGAAATCAACACCTTCAGAAATTTGTCGATCAGTTTCGTCCTGTGATATATAAACGAGTATTTTTAATGTTCTAGATATTTTTTTTATTCTTGTGTTTTTGTATCATATATTACATTTGAAACTAAAATACAAAAATTTTGAGTTGTAATACTGTTAGAATATATTTCTGTTTTCTATAAGTTTATAATTATGTTATGTACCTCAATGAGAAAGTACTTGTATGGCTTGTACTTGTAAAATAAAAAAATTAAAATAATTTATGAAAATACCTTTTGAAATTATTTTTCAATAGTGGATAATAATACCTAACTTCACCCGTATCTGTACTCACATATGAACGTAATACAAATTTGGCGCGTTATTTTAAATTTGCACAAGGGCGTCAAAAGTGCTAGGCGCGGGCCTGTCTTGAAGTATCAATTATCATTTGGTTTCGAAATTAATCAGGAAGAAATTATTCGTGAAATAGTTATTCCGAAATAACATTCTCTGACAATGAAATCCAACGTTCTTATATCCATTATTATGGGGTCCAACAAATAATTTATATTGACTGGCTTGGCAACATGCCAGTTACATTGTCCTCTGAAGGTCAAATCAGCAGAATATAATATTCCAGCACCAGTGGCAGAGAAATCCAAGGTTCATATGAATTTTGATTGCGACTTTTGTGTTTGTTTCAATAAGTCGTTGGGAATGAACCAATTTTTATGAAATCAATGAATAATTTTTGGATGTCATAATTTACTGGTTGAATTCTTACAACCAACGATTTCAGAGTTGGAAGTTGCAGCTCATAACTGTTGAGAAAAAAAAACTATATTTTTTCAGAAAAACTTTTCTCAAATTTCACAAAAAAGCAATTTCCAATATCTGTGGCATTTTTACGGTTCATTCTGAATGACCTGAATATTTCTCTTCCATAATATTCGTTGAGAAAGAGACGAAATTTTGTGGAGATAAAAAATGGTTTCAACGTTAGAAATGTTTCATATGGATTGTGTACTGAAGGAAATAATCAGACAACGTTCTCTAAGGGATGAAAAATAGAAAGAAATAAATGAAATTTTTTGACGTCCTATATGGTTTTCGCTGAATTTTTCTTGGTAAAATCAGAAATCATTGATTTATTCTCATACATTCGCCTGTGATTTCCAGTAGTTATATCACAAGTGATATACAGAGTGGCCACTTTTTTAATGGGATTGTATTGGTAACTTTTAAACCATGAGAGTTAGAAGGTCGGTCAAATGGAGAAAAGTTGCATTCATAGAAGCATTGTCAAGCATTCAAACAAATCGAGATTATCAGGGCCGGTTATTGAGATATCATAAGAAAAGTGAATTCTGTCATTTTGATTTTTCTTTTTTCCTACTTTATTTCGAATATTATCAAAAAATGTCACAGGAGTTTTTTATTCGACAAAAAATTACCCTCATTTTGTCTTGATCAAATTCTGTATCCAACGTTTCGTACGTTCTGGGCCACCCTCAACCTCATTTTTTTCAATACGGACCTGCATATTTATGACACTTTTCGAAATAACTTTCAACGCTTAATTCAACGATATATCATACAATGTCATTCAAAGTTGATTTTCAGTGATTTTGACCCTATCAAATTTCTATGGGTCGGATCTGTATTACATTTAGGTACCTTTAGTTTAATTAACAACATGCAATACATTTCGATGAATAAAAATCAACTTACTCATTTCCAACTGAATGGAACGTAACAGAATCAAAGCAAGAAACAAGTCATAATTATTTACAAATTTCAAGAGGTGAAAAACCTAATTCATAATAATTGAACGAAACTCTCATTTAATGAAAGAAAAATAAAATGATTATTCGAAAGTAAATGATGAACATTATTGAAGTAAGTGTTCGAAATGTCCACCATTTTGTAAAATGCACTTTGCGGTTCTGGAACCCATACTTCTTATACATTTGCTTATTTCATCTCCTTGAATACCTTCCAATACATTCTCAATCTTCTCGCGAGGAATCATTATTGTTGGATTTGTCATTTGTTCCGTTGAAACAAATTACAGAATCGAACTGTATTTTGAGATCATTACGATATAATTTTTGCAAGGCTTGGTATTCAAATTTAAAATCATTGTATTCGCGTCTCTTGACTATTTTATTGATAGCAGTTTTTGATAAATTGCATTCACTGGCCACAGTTCTCGATTTTTTTTCTGGGTTCAATTGAATTTGGGTCAGAACATTGATATCGTTGATAGACTTGTTTTTTTTTACATACACACAACTCTAGGTTCATTGAATGTATTATTTTCAAGTAGTAGGCCGTGGATAAAAAAGAACATAACTTCGTTTATTATTGTGTCACAAGAACTTGTCATTAAATACTTTTCTGAGTAATTTCAATTTAACTTATTCGATATGGTAAGATACACAAATGAAGAGAAGAGAGATATGTACGGAGTGTACATAAAACTAATAGAAATTCGTTCAAAGCACAACAAAGGTATGGTGAATTATATCCTGAGAGAACAACACCAATTATTAAAATGTTTCGACGTTTATCTACAACGTGACTTGCACATAATTCATTCATCAAACCTAGAGGTCCTTATGTACGACGAAACGAGCCTATCAATGACATAAATGTTCTGGCCCAAATTCGAATGAATCCAGGAATAGGATCGAGAACTATGACCAGTGAATGCAATTAATCAAAACGTGCTGTTAATAAAATACTCAAGAGACACGGATACCATGACTATAAATACCAACACGTGCAAAAACTATATCGCAATGATCCTGAGAGAAGGTTGCAATTCTGTAATTGGTTTCAACGGAAGATGCGGAATAACAACAATTTTGCGCACAATATCATTTGGGGAGACGAAACGACATTCACAAATACTGGCATGTTCAATCGAAGGAACAAACATTTTTATGCCACAGAAAATCCTCACTTAGTTCATGAAGTTAGACATCAATATCGTTTTTCTTTGAACATATGGTGCGGTTTATTGAATAATAAATTACTGGGACCCTATTTAATTGACGGCAACCTAACCGGAGCAAAATATGTAGAAATTATAGAAGAAATGTTGGATGATCTTCCCATACGGTATCGGCGTAATAGTCCATGGTTCCAACAAGACGGATGTGGTCCACACAACTCAAGAATAGTCACAGACTATCTAAATCGAACTTTTCCCGATTCACGGATTGGAACAAGAGGTCCAGTAGCATGGCCTGCCAGATCTCCGGATTTGAATCCGCTGGATTTTTATTTGTGGGGATATCTCAAAAATAAAATTTATGAACTACGAACCCGACAATTGAGATTCTTAGAGAGAAGATTGAGAATGTATTGGAAGGTATTCAAGGAGACGAAATAAGCAAATGTATAAGAAGTATGGGTTCCAGAAACACAAAGTGCATTTTACAAAATGGTGGACATCTCGAACACATACTTCATCAATGTTCATCATTTACTTTTGAATAATCATTTGATTTTTCTTTCATTAAATGATAGTTTCGTTTAATTATTATGAATTAGGTTTTTCACCTCTTGAAATTTGTAAATAATTATTACTTGTTTCTTGCTTTGATTCTGTTACGTTCCATTCAGTTGAAGATGAGTAAGTTGATTTTCTTATCGAAATGTATTGCATGTTGTTAATTAAACTAAAGGTACCTAAATGTAATACAGATCCGACCCAAAGAAATTTGGATAAGGGTCAAAATCACCTGAAAATCAACTTTGAATGACATTGTATGATACATCGTTGAATTCAACGTTGAAAGTCATTTCGAAAAGTGTCATATTATATGCAGGTCCGTATTGAAAAAAATGAGGTTGAGGGTGACCCAGAGCGTACGAAACGTTGGATACAAAATCTGATTATGTCAAATTGAGGATAATCTACTGTCGAATAAAAAACTCCTGTCACGTTTTTCGATAATATTCGAAATAAAGTGGGAAAAAAAGAAAAATCAAAATGACAGAATTTACTTTTCTTATGATATCTCAATAACCGGCCCTGATAATCTTGATTTGTTTGAACTGCTTGAAAATGCTTCTATAGATGCAACTTTTTCTCCATTTGACCGACCTTCTAACTCTTATGGTTTAAAATTTACCAATACAATCCCATTAAAAAAGTGGCCACTCTGTATATTTCTGTGTTAATATTGTTTCAGAATTTCACGAGAACAAATTTATTTAAAATAAATTTGGTCGAGTGGTCGTCAATTCGTCAAATCGTCAAATCATCAAATCGTCAAATCGTTGAATGATCAAATCGGCAGAACGTCAAATCGTCTAATCCTCAAATCCTTAAATCTCAAATCATCAAATTGTCCAATCCTCAAATCGTCAAATCGCCAAGTCGTCAAATCGTCAAATAGTCAAATCGTCAAATCTTCAAATCGTCAATAACAATATTGGCGGAAAAATATCTATCACGAGTGGTATTGGCTAGGTGCGAAGTGCTCGGTGGAAACAGTCAAATCGATCGTGGCAGAAATGTGAAACAATATCGGGACTGTCAAATTTCTTTAGATAAATAATTCCACGTCAATTTACGTTTAATTTGTACATATAATACTTTGCTCCCAGATATCGACAATGTTTCATATTTTTTCAAGTTTTTCACTTGATTGTGTTAGTTATTATCAAAACATGGCTTGTCATCTAACTGGTAATTGAATCCCGAGTCCCGAAATGCGGCGTTCGCCACTGTCGTGCACATAGCCAATATATATATATATATATATCGAGCTATCTATTACAAACATACCTACACTTGAGAAAACATTTTTCGAATTTTTTTTTCTAAGGAACTGTTTTCGAAACGGTTGGACATCATTCTTCACAAGCTTTCATTTAGTGTTTAGCATTTAGTTTCCCGGTGTCTGTCCGTATCAAATTTTAGTAGTTAAATTTGACCCACTTCTAGTTGCCCGATTAACGTGAAATTTGGCAGGTGTTCATAGTTCCCATAATAATGCATCATGGAATTTTTGTAAAGAAAAATGGCGGCTCCAAGCTGGCCCTCTTTGATTATGAACCGATTACATTCAAAATTAGTATGTGGGGGTTTTCGGGGTCGAAGATTATGAGTTTTCATTCAAAATTCACAAATTCATGTGGCGGCTCCAAGATGGTGGACGGTTCTGTAATTATAGTTTGATTCTATTCAAACCTGGTATAATTTTTTTTTCGTCAAAATTTATAAAATGAAATGGCGGCTCCAAGATGGCGGACGATCTCTGTGATTATGGTCCGATTCTATTTAAAATTGATATGTGGTGGTTTTTGGGGTCGGAGATCATGAATTTATTGTCAAAATTTATAAATTCAAGATGGCGTCTCCAAGATGGTGGACAACTTTTGTGATAATGGACCGTTTCTAATCAAAATTAGTGAGTCGAGGTTTCTGGGTTCCGAGATTATGAATTCAGTCGAAGATTATTGATTTTCAGTTGAAATTCATAAATTGAAGATGGCAACTCCAAGATGGCGGATGAGGTAATCTTTGGATGGTCTCCTCATTGAAGAACTAGACAGCTCGGAACTTACAGAAAAAAGGCCCTCATAATGACGATGCATTAACAAAAAGCATAGATTAATGCGTACTTACTAAAAAGCACATAATAAAATAATTAATAAAAAACCTTTTAAAAGACAAGCTTTTATTCAAATGCGCTATAAAGTAAAAATAATCTCTTTGGATGTGCGACGTAGGTTTTTACGTGACTTGAAGATTTGAAAGCTTGTCGCTTTTGTATTCAACCTGAAAACTTTGCGCGATAAGCTTCGAATCTATAACTCAACGGAATAACGCACATAGTGACTTGGACGTCATCTGACAGTGACTGAATTATTTTGATAGGTTTGGTATAAACAATGGTTAATGCCTACTTGTTTTATACCACTTAGCGTGTATATTCGCGGATATATAGCAACATGGTGTATACCTATTCGCTGATATTGGGATTTGATTGGAAAGATAAATGCATTTGATCAGCTGAATTCATTTCGAAGAATATAATCACCAATACAAGACTGCAATAATTCATCTACGTCACATATCTGAAGAAAAAAGTACTTCCATGGAAAAATACTACCCGCCTTCAAAACCTCCAAGAAACCATATTTCGTTCCAATACTTCAAAGGCGAATTGTTACAGGTCATTATTGGGTTATGAATGTTCAATGGTTACAAGCATTGTAGAGAGTAATTTTTAATGCAACACATATTTGCCTTCTTAAAGGAGTTTATTGGAGCTGCCTGCCATTCTGAATGTTTTTGATTTAGACAACAAAATCATACTCTGGGACCCCAAAAACCCTTACTATGAATCACAAAACCAATTCCCCTAAAAACTCTTGATATCAAGGCGCAAGAATACCTATTTTGTATTCGCGGCAAGCTTATGAATTTGTTATTCATAGAATAACCTTGGTCAAACAATGAAGAAATGTGTTTTTCTTCTTCAGTGCATTTGTATAAAAACTTGTCTTCAACAATAGTTTTTTATTTATTTTTCCTTTTTAATGCAGTTGCATAAAAGTTTGTCTAAATTTTGTTATGTGATTTTTAGTTGATTCTGTCTAGTTATCCATAAAATCCATTATCTTATGAATTTATGACAAATTTTTTAAAATCTTCGACCCCAAAAACCCTCCCATACCAATTTTGAATAGAATCGGGCCATAATAAGA
>JAFIRS010007085.1:0-28529 GCA_018342105.1 Gonioctena quinquepunctata | reverse complement strand
AATTTAACTACATTTTCACTTTATATCATTATGGCATATATTAAATGACATGGTATTTGGATTCAGTTTTTTATTTGGTTAGCCAACCGAAAATTTAGTTTTGAATGATGAGTTGCCAAGAAAATAGTCAGAACAGACTTTGATATTTTTTCTAATTAAATAATAGTCACCAAATCCATATATCTTACATTTAGAATAGAATGCCAAAGAAAACTATAAATACACGAAAAATAAGGGGGTTTACCAAATGTGGCAATATCATAAATGATTTATAATTTTTTTTTTAACGTTTATTTCATTCCAAAATAATGTTACATAGGGACACCTCTTTTACTAAGAATAACAATGTTGCCCTTCATGGAAGTGTCAATAAATAATCACTATATCTACAGGTAAACATATAAGAAATTCACTACAATTAAAGAGTCGACACAATAAAATAGTTAAATATATGTATCACAGTTAAATAGTTAAATGTATCACAATATAATATTTGGTTAGATATATCATAGTAGTAGTAGGCAAATTCAGAAAACGGCAAGTTATTGACTAATTGAATCATTTTTCTATAGGAAATATAACTTGGTGAACGCAATAACTTATCGGGGTGAACTAATTAGTTTGCCCTTTCTACACTTGTATAAATTTTCCTGATTATATTTTCATTTTCAGACTGTGGAAGGTTACCCAAAAACATGTCAAGAAACGTTGTTCCTCCACAAAAAACCACATTCATTCAATATGACTATATATATAATATTACGGTCTACTATATTTTCTGAGGATATATAAGGGTTTCAGTTGATGACTATATTTATAATATTACGGTCTACTATATTTTCAGAGGATATAAAAGGGGATGTGTTTCTTCACAGTGATTTTAAATTTGTTTACATTCAATTTTTTCATGTTGGAGGTTAGTTTGTTATATTCTATTGCTCCTTTATATAACAGTGAATTCAGGCCATGACGTGAGCATATTTGTGGTAAAGATATATCTTTGTATTGCCGAGTTTCATATGGATGGATTTCATGTCTCATAGGGAACCCTATTTGAGTGTGCCCCACCTGATTCAATTCTTGATGAATAAATTCATTAACTTTCACCACATAAAGACTATCCAAGGATCTAATATTATATTTGTTAAACAGGTCTGATGTTGTAAATCTCATTGGTAATTTGTACAGATTTTTTATGGCTTTGTTCTGTAGTATTATATAACTCTCAAAAGTTGAACTCCAGATAATTATTAAGTATTCCAAATGGGAATAAACTAGGGAAAAGTAAACTGACCTCAATAGATATTTTGGCACAGTATAACTTAATCTCCTAAGAACACCCACTAGTCCGATAATTTTTTTAGGCGTATATATTTAAGGTGCTCATGCCATGAAAGCTTCTCGTCTATAATCAGACCAAGAAATTTAATTTTACTAGAGTATTTCAGAGTACTATTTCCAAAAGATATTTATTTTTTGCTGTTATCAGGCACCTTACATTTATCAATCCACATGAAAGACGATTTGTACAAATTGAGGGTCAACTTATGGCAAGATAACCATTCGGCCAAGCACTGGAGATCTTCTTTGATGTTCTGGGAGATGGCGTCATGTGTTTCTCCAAAGTATACAATTGTTGTGTCATCCGCATACAGTCAGACTTCCCCCCTAATATTTATGTTTGCTAAGGAGTTTATGTAAATGTGGTACACCACAGGTAATTTTTTTCTTTTCACTAAGGTATGAACCGCATTGAATTAATTGTTTTCTACACGATAGGTAATCACGAAACCATGTGAGATCCATCTCCCGAACACCAATCATTCTCATTTTTTCCACTAAGACATCATGGTTGACCGTGTCAAAGGCTTTATACAGGTCAAGAGACACTAGGGCACACTTTTTGTTTTTGTCAATTTTCATTTGTATTTCCGATATCAGATCAGCAGCAGCGCTGGTGGTGTCACTTGACTTGCGAAAGCCGTACTGTGACTTGGTCAGTATAGTGTTTTCTTCAAGGTATTCCAATAGTTGCTTGTTCACAACTTTCTCAATTATTTTTGATAGTATTGGTAGCACTGATAAAGGGCGATAGTTATTGGGGTCCTCTTTATCGCCGGACTTATACATAGGTGATACTTTCGCTATTTTGAGAACTTCTGGTACTTTACCACATGATAAGGACTGGTTTATAAGTTTACACAAAACACTTTGTATTTCACGTTTACACTCTTTCACAGTCTTCGCTTCAATCTGATCCCATCCTGGTGCCTTGGATGTATCCAAATCATCTATTATTTTACCTATATCCTCCTGCTTTACTGGGGTGATTGAGAATCTGGCATCACAAGTTGCTTCCTTTGTGGGGTCTATGTTTTGATGTGTGATTCTTGCGACAAGTTTTTCCCCAATTCCAACAAAATAGTTGTTCATATAGTTACAGACTTCTTCCGGGCTCGTGATGGTCTCATTGGTATGTGTATTTATAGAAGAGATATGGTTTGTATACGTTGTTGACTCGTTACTAATGATTTTGTTTATGATTTTCCATGTTTTCTTTTGATTCCCATTTGTTCTGTTGAAATTTTCTTCATAATATTTCTTCTTCGCAGTTTTGATTTCAGTTTTTACAGATTTTTGAGCGATTTTGTGTTGGTTGGAGAAATATTCATTAATTGGAACTTTATCGCTCGTAATACTTTCGAGGTGAACCAGGGTTTGGAGTCTTTCCTGAATTTGTTTTTACATCTTCGATAGGTGTTTTTTTCAAAACAATTGGCTATTTTTTCCATAGTTTACTTCTATGTCAAGGGTGTCCAAGTAATTTCTGTCAACCTCTAAGAGGTCTTGCTTTAATCTCTCCAGATCAATTTTTTTTTTATGTAGAACTTTTCAGCTAGTTTGCAGATCTCAATGCTCAATTTCAGAATTTGTAGTTCGTGATGACTAATACTGTTGCTTATTATTGCCAGTTCTGATGAGGCAGTGACTTTTGAACTGATTAATACATGGTCAATAAGTGTTTGGGAATAGCCAGTGATTCTTGTGGGAATAGTTTCATTGACTAATTGAAACCTGTTTGTCGCACAGATATCTCTGTAGGTGGGTACTATTCTTGAATTGTCAATTATGTTTATATTGATGTCACCCATAATGATCACTTCTTTATTTGTTAGATTTGCCAGTTCATCTAAAAAGTCCAGAAAATGTTTGTTGTCACTTGATGGTGGGTTATAAACGGCTCCAATATTACAGTTTTTTAGGTAGAGTAGAATATATGACCAATTTCCTCGACTGATAATCTTGATCACATTGAATTCTATGGACTCTTTCACAAATATGGCAGCTCCCCCTCCTCGTTTTTCCCGACTTGCAAATACTGCTTTATATCCCGGTAAGTTAAGGTATTTTTCTTCCTCCTTCATCAGCCACGTTTCAGAAATGACAAGAAAGGTTACGTTTTCAATTTTATCAAGCATTATTTCAAGTCTTTCAAGTTTGTTTTTTATAGATCTAGCGTTCGTGTACATGATTTTCACACCTTGGGCATTAGGATATTCTTTCCTTTTGTTATCCCAGTTATAACTGCAAAGTTCACTATAGGTTTTTACGGCCATTGCAGATGTCAGAGATGTAGTATCTATAGATGATTTTTAGAAAATAAGTCTGGTTCCTAGTTTCTTCCAAGAAGTTCTTCAATTTGAAGGGATTTAACTATTCTGATAGCTCTAGTATCTTCAGATTCACAACAATAGACCTGTCCATTTTTAATCCATACAAATTTGAAGTATTTCTCTGTTTTGAGCTTCTTTGCTTTGTTAAACAGTGCTCTCGTCTCTCTCGGCACATCCTTGTTGATGTATATCTTTCTCATTTGTCCCCCTATTTTACATTCCGTTGTGTCCAAGACATTTTTCGCTTTTCTTCTTTCTATGACCTTGTTTCTCAGCTCTACTTGTTTGAAGGCGACAAGAACTGGTTTATTTATAGATTTGGTCGGAATGATTTTGACAGTATAGTCTCCCGGTTGGGACGGTACATTCAGTTTTTCCAAGATTTTCTCTACGTCCTCTTCTCCGTTCGCACCAAAAAACACCAGATTTTTGTTTCTCTGTGAAGTCTCTTCGTGACTTCTGTTTTTGAGTTGGAGATCGAGAATGTCGTTTTGAAGTTCTTTTAAATTTTTTTTCATGTTTTTATTTTCTTTCTTCAATTTTGTATTATCGTTCCTCATATCTTAAAGTGTCTTGTGCATGTCATCTACCATTTCACTATGAAAGTTCATCGACATTTCCACTGCATTGAATTTTTTGTTTATCACTAATAAAGAGTTCTCACTGATGGATTTTCCTTGTTCAGAATTCTGCAATTCTATGAATGGTCATAGATCATTTTTCTCTGAAATCCAGGGATACTACACGGATGAAATTATTGGACATATAGAGGCCCAAAACGCAAGTCTCTATACAACAAACTGGTACTGAATACATCCGAAGGCCCTCAGTTGAGCTTTAGTCAGCCGAAAGATTTAGGTACCTCCAATCAAGAGGAATGCTAAGGGCTGCAGTGACAGGAGGGCAAAGATGAAATCTCAAAAAAAAAACAAAATAAAATGAGCAAAAAGCTCAAGGTTCTTCAAATAAACTTCCAACACTCAAAAGCAGTCACTTATGTGTTTAGAAAGAGGTTTGGTGAATAAAACAATTAAATGCTTCAAGAACCTTAGATAAATGGAGGACGAATGCAAGGACTCACAATGAAATCATGTATTGCAAAACACCATCCTTGACAAAATAGTAAAGCTACATACACGACTCTGGATTTACAACTCAAGGTTATGGTCTGGTTGTTACTATCAGGAGCAAACATGATGGGATAATATCCAATCATATACAGGCAGCTTTGATAATAATCAAAAACTAGTGTGCAGAAGAAGAACTCGTGTAAATCCTAGCAAAACAGTGTTGGTCCCATTCACAAGGAGGCAAAAGTACGAGCCGAAAGCACCTACCCTGAACGGGACTTGGCTAACATTTTCCATAGGGATAGTCATCATATAGTAAAAAAAAAGAAAGAACATCACAATCATACATACATACTTATAAAATTATGTAACTGTCACAATCATAACCAGATAAATATGGTCATGGATTACACATTAAAAAGAGTAATTGACTGAGTAAAGACATTTATCAATAAGGGGCAATTTCAATTTCCTCCTAAACTTTTGGACTGTAGTACATTTTAGTTCATTTATTGAAAAAATCAAACCGGCACTATGTGGTGGTTGGTATGAAATTGAATATTTAGTGTGCGGAGTTAGAAAATTATTTTTGTACCTAGTGTTCTTATGAATTTCTGATCTTTTGATAAATTGATCTTTATTTTTGACTGCATAAATCAAATATATAGAGTGATGTTAGGATCTTCAATTTTATGAAAATATCCCTACAGCTCTTTCGTCCAGTCATATCAGTTCTCATTATTCGTTTTTGGCCAAGAAAAATGTTATTTGCATGTGTGGACTATCCCCAAAAACACCATATCTCAGCCATTAGGAACTTAGCTTCCTCGAAAGTGATACACCTCAAAAGGAGACTCGGGATCCAGGGTCTTGAATAGATAAAGAATGTATAAAAAACTTATATTTGAGGCATTATGACGCTAAGAGCCCTACAATCTACAAGCAATCAGCCCCTCGAGTATCTTTTATTTCCATATATATGTATGTATATTTAATTATCTTATGTTTACCACAAGAGGTTATATCTAATTAGTAACAAAGCTTGCTTCATCGTTCAAACTATCTTGTAATTGTGATTTATCCTGTTTAGATAGGCCATTTTTTTCTTTATCTACATTCTAGCATATTGGGCATATTAAGCCCATCCACCATATCACAGTTATTTAATTAGGGAGCATTCACATCCTCATTAGGCTTGGAATTTCGAAAAATCTAATAGTCATAATCTTAAGCTCATTTCAGGCTAATTTATTACGCATTGAATAAATTATTATCATATGATCACAAAATCTCATTTTGAATAATCAGATAATAAATTGATTTGTTAAATTTTTGGGTGTATACATTGATGAATCTTTGAACTGGAAATCTCAAGTCAATTTTGGTCAATAAGCTATCATATACAACATAGGCATTAAGAGTACTAAACAAATACATAGATTATAAAGTTCTCAAAACTATTCACTACTCAAATTTTAATTCAACACTCTCAAATTTGGAATAGCAACATGGGGTAGCACCTCTTCTAGGCGGTATTGGATTATTTGTTGTCTAAACAAAATCCATCAGCAGTACTCCACTGAGAAATGTATTCATCATTTTCAATTTCTTTAATATGTTTATTGTTTTTCAAAAGCTTCTCATAAATTTGTTTCATATATTTATGTAGACAGGTTTTTCATTTCATTTTCTCAGATGAGGTACCTTACTAATGTAATGTTTTTGTATTGTCTTTTATCAGTTGAAATAAATAATGTACTTAATTACAATCATTACTGCACCCTTTCAAAAGAAACTGTTGTTTGTTTGTGATTATTAAAATTTCCCTTTCATTGTTTTCATTCTCAAATAATTTGTACAATTTTTTTATTAATATAATGCTTTTGATAACTTAACGACAGACTACCATGACTGATTACAGGAATTTTCAAATATTTCAAAAAAATGCATGCATACATTTATTTGATCCAAAAAAGTCAAGAGTGTCAAGTGGGTTGATTTCAATGCACTGAAGTGTATTTCATTCAAACTATGGCAATCAGAATTTCTTAAATCCAGTACATTTTCAACGATAAATCATTTTATTATATCTGGTGGGCGTGAGCATAGAGGCGCTGGCCTATGTCCAGATGGTTCGAGTTCGATTCTCGGCACGGCTACTGAAATAAAAATGTATTTCTGTAGTTTCGTTGAGCGGGAGAAAATAGGTGACCAACCGAACATTCTTGGTACCTAGATATCAATCCTTCGGACTGTCCACGGTTACCTAGTGCTTCGGATGACACTTAAAAAGCTAAGATCCCCATCTTCTTAACTCACACAAGTCTCTGACCTACGAGTGTTGCTGTGCAACTAAGTTGTCGGTTAAAAACAATTTTAAAACCAATTAAAAAAATATATGATTCATTTCATAAGGCAATGGATATAAGTATACATTTATGTATTCAATTGGGGATAACCCAATTCTAAATGTATATACATAATTGAATAAATTATTATCATATTGAAGTACAAGAATGTTACGGACATAAAGATATATGAAAATGGCATTAAACCATCTGAGAGAGGCTTTACTACAAGATATCTTCATTCTATAAAGAGAACTGTAAGCATAATTGGTTATGTGGAATCAGGTTGTTAATATTTTAGTATTATGGGTATTATACTCAGAGTTTTCAATGCAATAGTCTAGAGTAGTCCTGAACAGATGATATTGCCTCAGAGTAATTTTTCCAGGAATATTATATCTTCTGTGAGAAAATGATTAGGTATTCATATTCTTCTTTCACTAAGCCTGGAATAACGTTAGATCATATGTAAATAACAAAAATTGAAAATGTATGGTTGAAAGAGATATGTGTCATTGATAAATAAGTTATAGAGAAGTGGTGCAGAGTGTAAACCTTGTGATATTCCAGAAAATACCCTTCTTGAATAAAGTCATGTTGTTGGTAATTTTTTATATTTTTTTGCACATCCAAGAGACATGTTTAGTAACAAAATAATACAAAATCTTTGGAATTTCTGATTGCATGCAGATTGATCCTTTCATTTTTTGTTGTAGAACATATGCAGTTTTGGATATAATATAGAGGAATACCGTCAGAGCCAAAAGATAATTTAAATTTAGACTGAAAAAAGAGACTTTGATTTTATTATGTGGGATTCTTATTTGTTTTTTTTCCATATGATTTTACATTGAGCTCATAAGTTTGAAAGTATCTAGATCATATTGTTTGAAAAGCAGGTGATACATATTTTTCAACATGATAACTGAATAGTAAACCATGGGGGGAAATTTGTACTTTTTCAAATGTATATAAAGGTTTGAGGGCATTATAGAAGTCTTCAAAGAAATAAGAAATTGCTTGATTGATATGTAAGTACTGAGTATATGTCAGTCCACAAAAAAGAGATCATAATAAGCATGTTTTAACATGAAAATATTCATTATATTCAATTGAGTTAGTAATGTGTATTATGATGTCAAATGAAAGAGTGATGTAACGAATATCATTTTTTCAGCATTCGCGAATACGAATATTCAGTTTTTAAATCTGGCGCCATTTATCTATGGCTGAAATTTGACAGCTGACTTACTAGGCGAATCGCACGCACACATTTGTCACCGTTTGTATTTTATTCCGTGAATTTCCGAGCTAATCCGAAAAAAGTCAATGGTTGTTTGTTTACCTATCGATAGATCGTAGACGGAAATAAGTTCATTCTGAGGTTAGAGTGTGATTAGCGATTTTTTAACAGAGTAAATCAGTTTCTAGTGAAATATGGACTTATTGTACGCTTTGCGATGCTGAACAAGCTAGATGTAAGCTCTGTAACAATCAATATTCTCGAAAAGAAAGAACTACAACAGCTATGAGAAATCATCTGAAGTCAAAATATAAAACCAAGTTCTCTGAATTGAAAAACTGCGAAAAAGGAAATGAGGATGCAACTCATAGACTTGAACTTTCATCACCTTCCCACAAAAAATCTGACATTAAACAGAAGTCGCTTCAAGAATGTGTCGAAAAAACGAAACAGTGGGATAATAAATCTGTGAGGTCCTTGGCAGTTGATAAATCAATAAGTGAAATGATTGCGTTGGAAGACTTACCATTTAGTTTTGCGGAATGTAAAGTTACGTTATAAGGAAAAATACTTTAAAAATGCTGTAAGACATTGACTGGATTTGTCAATGTCTTATGTAGAAGAAGGGAACACAACCTAACCTGACTTGGCGAACCTTGCTTTCAAGTTGATGTCCAGCCATTCAACTGTTTCAAATAACACTTCGATTCGCTCGCGGGCACTTCAGTAGCAGTGATTTTTTCAGTTTTTTACGAATTTATTTGAAAACAATCGGTGGCCAAAAGAAGGGCCACTTGTTTTTAAAGTATACCTCTTTCATCTGCGATAATATTGACCTATTTGGAAACAAAAATTTTTCTGAAGATTGGAGGCAAAAAAACTCATCATCAATTTGACATGTGATGATGTCTAGTTAGGATGTTTACCCAGAAAATTTTATTCATAAAATAATATAAATTTTCAGATGGTGCATTGTAGTTAATATAAGACATTGTTGGCCAATCAGTGTTTATGAGGCAAAAACATCGAACGTCATCCCATTTTGAGCAAGTATAATAAAACGCGGCTTAGATATTTACCATTTATACTTAATGCTGGTAAAAGGAAGGAGGCATTGTGAGTGATTTTTGCGAGAGAACAAGGTATGAGACCTTCGTGTTTTTCCTCCGGATTCGTGTTCAGAAGACAAAAACACATAAGAAAAGTCTTTCAGCTATTTTCAGGGAGTATAAGTGGACTAACACATTTACAACTTTTTATGTAATACATCTATACCAGTGCAATAATTCGAGAGATTAGTGGCCAACCTATACACAAGGAATAGTTTAAACACAATGTCAAAAATTGGAAGTAAAAAATACTTCAAAATTGGTCATGAAAAAGAAACTACTCACAACAGAAATCGTTTCGAAAAGCATGTTTGTGGCTTGGTTCAAATCAAAATCACACTCATGGAGAGCATAGCAAACTTCATCTTCAGATCTCTGTGTCATGTCCATTAACGTTTTTACTTTGTCTTTAATACTGGGATCCTCACTTTTGGCATTTGCATCTCTATGCTGCTGCTTTTCTCCACCTTTTCCTGAAAATGCAGACGTTTCAACACACCAATTACTCCTTCAAATCATCACTTACCACTTTCTGATTTCTCAGATTTGTGAGATTTATCAGCCTTTATCCCTTTGCCACCTTTAGAGGTGGCTCGACCACTCGAACTCATCTTTTACTTTGTACAGTATGTACAGAGGTACTATTTACAAGCTTAACTGAAATAATATAATACAATGTCAGTGTCAAATATGTTCTTATTACAAGTTAGGATCTAGACATCTTAGTTTGGATAAAGGGTTAACAAAAGACTACACAAAAATACATGGCGAAAAATAAAACTTTGTGAAGTAGGTATTATGTGAACTTGTATAACATCAGAGATATGTTCACAGGATGTGTCCACATCCTGAGTTGGAACTCACAAATACCAACTGCACTTCCAAACTAATTTGAATTAGATAACTTCATTTGATAATTGCAGAGCTGCTTGAGCAGGGATATAGAAAATTATATGTTTTTTTCAATTAAATATTTTGTGAAACCGTAAATGTTGTGGTATAAGCGGCAACGTTGCATATCACCAACAAAGAATTTATAGCGTTCTATTATGATAAAATGATTTTAAAATCAGTTTTCCAATATTTGTGACACTGAAAACTAAGTTCGAGCGGATTTGCATCGACTTTTCATTGTTTGGCTTTCAAATCGCCTTAATCACCATGTGGAAAGACGCCATTTCCAGGCTTGTAGCTTGATTTTTGTATTGTCAATGAAAAGCTAAAAACACTGTTTAAACTAATATTGTATGGTCTCTTTACCAAAGGATGTTCGAAATCATACCACTTATAATATATACTTAGTAAACACTTTCACTAACAATTGTTTTTTCAGCCAAAAATAGAGAAGGCCTTTAACCATACCTGATTTATTCTGAACCCACTAAGCACTAAGGGTCACGTGATCAAATAAGATGGCCCCTGCCATGACGATCATATTAAAAGCGGGAATTCGTTCAATTCAAACTAGACTTTTCATGGCCGACAGACAGAAAATAAAACAATTAGACAAGGCGATTGGCGCTACAAAATGAGCATACTCATTATTACTGTAAGAGAGTCCTGATGTTCCCTTTTGGCATAATTTTCATTAACATTGAAAATATATGCAAACTTCCATTATCAATGAAAATTGATTGAAATGATATGATTCATTGAGAATGGAAGTTTTGCATATATTTTCAGGGGGATATCATTCAATGTTCTGCGTGGTGATTGCCAGGAAAGTAGTTGTTTTTTGCTTGTAGTCTACCACTTATTTCAAGTTATATTGAATTTTGTGAAAATACTTTTTTTAAGTCCTCCGTTTCTAATATTACACTTCACATTGAAAAAGAAAATTCTCTCAATTTTATATTGCATACCCCACAACAGGTTATCTTGAACGATTGGAAGATAGTGACTGAAGTTTATCTTTCCAAAATCAGATTCAAACTCGACTATCATTGAATCATTAGAAAATTTGTAATTTACAGACAGTTTATTGCTTATAAAGTTTGTGATTCCGAATGAGGAACACGCGTGATTTAATTTTAATTTTTCATTGTCTCAGTTCGGTCATCTGAAATTAAGTTTCGTGAAAATTCCCCAAATCCGAAATTTTCAAATTTAGTTGTGCTCCTTTATAAGGGAGTTCCGCAAAAGTTGCCAACTTCAAAAAAAAACCTTCAAAAACTTCTGCCTCTCCGCATGCCACCTAGGAAGCTCAGCAACAAACTTGGGAATTGAATTTTCATTTCGATGTTTTTCATAATGCGAAATTGAAAACGCCAATTTTTTCATCTCATTCAAAAACGTACTCCTAGCACCTCTAATGGACGTATGCATCGTTACTTCACACAGTTAATTTTTTTACAGCTAGTTGCTTCGAACTGTCAACTATAATTTGATCTGCCTTCGTTTATATGTTGTACTAATATCTTTATCATCATAGTATTCTCAATAGTTACTTAAATATCGTATTAAAATTAAGTTTGAATTTTTGTTTGGGTTGTAAGAAATAGTATTAAGTATCAATATTCCTGAAACAACCACAACTGGCGCTAGTGTTTGAGGGAAGTTATTCAAGTGAAGGTCAAATCGAGTTTGACTTTGACCCTTTTCAACTTGAAAATTTTGTCAATAATTTTGGGATTTGAGAAATTGTTTTCACGTAATGTAATTTTTGTAGACCGAACTGAGGCAAAGAAAAAAAAAATCATGCGTGTTCCCCATTGTTAGTCCGGGTTTTGTAGAGAATCACAAATTGAATATGCTGGATCATTTATTTCTAGTCCAGAGTTTATATTTTTATATATAAAAAGTTATTTCAAGTGTAGGTGCCTGTCCCAATCTGTATCGTGCTTTCGTGCATTATCGACTGTCATCTGTCACGATGCCATTTGAACTTTTACAGAAGCAGCCTTCCATACATTGAACTCAATACTACGTAACTGGAAAGGACGCGCAATGGCAAGGGCCTCAGGCAAATAGCTGAATTATGCAACCCGCACTGGTTTAGTATCGCTATCTCTCTCTTACTCGTTGGGTCAAATACAGAAAATGTGCCGCGCCTAGTTAAAATAGGTTTTTTTGGCAAAGTAATTGAAAAAAGGTTTTATTTTAATATATAAAAAAAGGCTGGGATATTCTAACCAATATTTAAGCCAAAATAGGAATAAAAATGTCAAATGTTTGCATTACTGTAGGGTTAAATTAGAAAATAAAACTTGCACCTCGGGTTATTCAGTCTTATTTATTTCCAAAAAGCATTATTTTAAAAATTTAATACATAACATCATTGGTAATGAATAAAGGAAACAATCAAAAATTAAAACGACAGACAATGGTAATTTACATGAACAATTTTATGTTCGTCAACAGTTTTTGAACAATACTATTTTAGTCATTTTGTGTCTAATTGAAGCCTCTTCACCATGTAACTGTAAGTTCACTAACTTGGAGTGATGAGGCATTCTGCATTTTATAAAAAGTTGAATAATTTTCCTAATCAACCGAAATTCATGACATTCTTTGGACCAAAATTCTTGTACTACAGGATGTTTGGAAAAATATGAATAATATTTGCAAAATGGTTAATTGCTGTGTTTATTAATACACTTTTTACATTTAAATTTTTATTTTGTATCAATCCTCCTTGGTCTATCAAGTATCTGAATTGTTTCTCCACAAAACTGATAATTTTAAATACAACACTGGACGAATAAATGAGACTACCACGAGTCACAGAATTAGCGAATTCCTTAAAACTTTTACCTGAGACCACGTAAGAAAGATCATCATCAGAAGATTTATTATTATAAAGTATATACTGCCATAGCGTGACTACTTTTCTTTGATTTTATAATTTAAGGTTTTAATAAAAACTTACGCGTGAAAAGAAATCTTGCTCCTTGCATCGTGTACCACATTACATCCATAGGCCACACAGTTTAGAACCATTATTGACCACAATTAAACTAGAAAAACAATAAAATGTATTTGTCCCAATAATTTTATCACCACAAAACACCTTTATTTGCACTCTTAATAGGAATACACAAGTAAAAAATACTTTTATTAGAGGTAAAACGGCACAGGTAAACGAATCGGATAAAAAATAACGTTTAAGCTTTCGAGGCGGACAAAGAAACAAATACTAAACATCGTCCTTTCTCTCTCAGTTGCCCCTGGCACACATCTGTTCATTTCGTCAAAGCACGCGGGGCCTTTCCAGCTACGTAGTATTGAGTTCAATGCTTCCATACTAGCTTTTTGACGCTGGCTTCTTGCCTCCAGCCAATCAGAGTACTTCAAAACTAGCAGCCTCTTTTTCAAGGTCATGCCACTATTTGTTAATTCAAGTTTTATTTTCAGCGTCAACTTGTTGACCATCTTTGTTCATAAACATATTGCTCTCCTTTTCTATAGACAAATATAACCAAAAAATATTCAATTATGGAAGTGCCGTTCAGTATGGCGAGGTTGTGGCAACTGGCAAGTAAAACACAATGGGAAAATGAAATTTTCTGGTAATGGCATAGACAAATTAAAAATAAAGAGACTGTTTGATACATTGGCGATCTTGACCACCAAGTTTTTGGTACGGCCAGTCGCGCATGGAGGCGCTGCCCGCAATAAACAGACGACTGACATGATAATTTTCCAATTTCGACATTTGTCAGAAAATGACAAACCACGTAATAATTTCAGAATAATTCTACTGTTAATTGTCATTGAAAAATTACTCATAGAAATTATACTATGGACTTGAATTATGAACCCAACGTCGAAAATGGAATGTTTTGTTATTCGAGTTGACGCTGAAATTCCTCGAAATATTTTTTCACAAGGTAAAATATAAGCTGCTTTTCACAAACTGATACTTATTTCCATCCATCAGTTGCAGAAATTTGTTCACAAACTGATACTTATTTCCGTCCATCAGTTTCCATTTCCTATCACCATTTGAGGAAGTACGAAGATCATCATCAAACTGGAGTATTTGTTAAGTATACCTACTCGTTCTCCTTTGTGCTAATAAATGAACAAAATTATTGAAGGTTTGTAGTAAATGTAATTTGTTTTCATTTTGGTTGATTTGATGAAGACTGAAGAATATTTTTAATTTTGTTGTATTTCGGAGTTTTATTATTGTTTTGTCTGTAGTTGTACCTTGTCCTAGATACAATAAAATGTGTTTTTATGGTGTTCAACTTATTATTCTTGTTTTATAAGATCTTTAATTTTGTTCTTGATATCATGAAATAAAGATTTACTTTGAAACTTTATTTTAACCACGAATGAACTAACAGATTCTACGAATCGATTACTGTATATATTTTATTAGTGATCGATTTGCCATTCCTGTATTTCATATGATCCAACCATTCATATGGAATACAAGAATGGCAAATCGATCGCTTATAAAATATATACCATATCAATCATATAAAAGTAACACATTTGAAAAACCCGCCTTATCTCAATCAGTTTTACCAACTGTACTTAGTTCGGCCAGTTGCGAGATATGTCGCCACTGTCTAAACGTGGTGCCAACTTTTACTGCAGGTTTGACAACTCTCTTTATTTTTAGTATTTTTAGTTTCTCTATGGGTAATGGACATCCTGTAACTTCAACCTGAACACTACGCATTGATTGACAGTTGTCGTTAAAACGCTGATGTTATTCGTATTTGCATTTGAAGTGTCCATTTTGATTTCGCTCTTTACAAGAGATTGTTAATAAATGTATTACAAGTGAGGAAGAAACCCAGAATATATTTTCCAATCCACTCAAATCAATAGCAAAACTGAAAAGTATGCTGAAACTTGGTGCGCCTAGAACCTCAGTAAATTCAAATTTGCCACTCAAATGGTACCACATAGCAGAGGAAGTCCACGAAAATTCACCACTTGAAGATCAAAGTGCCGCCTTTTACCTACGCTCCTGTTGAGGTAAGGAGGAAAATCTCATATTCATTCAACTTTGAAAAGTTACCACCAAAAAGCATTGAATAATGTGGCCAGATTTGCGCTCGTGTACTAGAGTGTATGGTCTGAATGTCGTTTTAGATAAAATGGAGTCAGCTGAGTGAAAATAGTAAAACTTGAAAATACTTGTATATACTAGGGTAGCTGATAAAAGTGTTTCAATCCCCTAATTAATGAAATAACATGTATCCTCTTTAGAAACGGTATCCTGGTACAGTAACAGAGATAGTGCCAAAGATTAGAGTTCACTCTACTCTTTGATAGTGCTCCTGACCTGTATTCTCCATTACCTTTACGCAGAAGAACGCCACTTCTTTTTGCTGCTTGAATTCCGTTGTTATCAGCTGTTATTGTGTTGTGTAATCTTTCATTCATGCACCGTTTGTCAATTCTAACTCTAGTTCCCCAATCCCGTTTTTGTAATCTTTGGCCCGTAGCTATGCACCGTCAGCAGATTAAATAATCCAGATTGGAAATCTGACAACGTTGGTATTGCAAGATTTTTTGATAGTTGGAAATGATGAAACGTCAAAATTGTCAGTTTCGATTTTTATTTTCGAAATGACTGATGGTCAAAACACAAAAAGAATGCCCAATTTTTTCCCGGGAGAAAAGCAGAGTCTCATGAGGGTACTCTTGAAACACGATAGTATCATGGAGGACAGAAAAATAAACAAAGTTTCCAATGATGATAAATCTCAAGCTTGGAAGCGAAATACGGAAGATTTCTGGAAATTGTGGTCTGATGGCAGCCAATAAAATCTCCGATTGTACTTGGATGCCCAGCACAAGAATACAGACGCAATGTGGTCAGGTATTGGTTCATTGGGGTAAGACTATTATTTCTAAAATAAATAAGATAGTAGATAGATACCTGCTAGTAGCCGTTATACCACTACACCTCAAATCACCGAAAAACTATGTATGTAGCCAAGGAGCATTCTCCATAAAATAAGTTGTTTTGGGTGAAGGTGCATGAGGTGGGGTAATCTACTAGCCAACAAGACAAAAAGACAGACACTCTCTTGCATTCATCAACTTACAAATCATTTTGGAATTCAATTTCGTCTTCTATGTTTTCCAGGAAGGTGAGAACTGTGGGTTTTGTAAGTCGAAATCTTCGAAAAAATTAATAATTGTCCATAGTGTCGAAATAATCACTCCTTTCGTAGACGAGGAAAACCAAAGATGATATCGAGGATATCTAGGTGATCATCAATGAATATTTCGTCCTCCATTTTATCCAGAAATAATGAAAAACTTGCAAAAAAACTCAACATTCAAAATAATAGACGTCATTTGCTAAACCACGCTTCGTTGGCCGATTAATAAGGCCCGATTTCACCACAAGACAGATAAACGGCGTTTTACTAAACTCCGTTCTCACTAAACTCAGATTTTAATCTTGATAAACCTCGATCCAGTTTCACCGACACAAACAGATGAAAGCTAAACAGAGTTTATTGAAACTTAATTTAAGGACAGTCAAAAGCTGGCAACATAGTAAAATATGTACGTTTCTGTCATTTTTGCATAGATTTCGTTGTTTTGTAGAGGAGCCAAAGCCAAGTGACAATATAACCTAAAAATTTAAAACCGATAACTTTCGTGTTTGGCTCATGTTTTGTGGGTGTTCGGTGTTCAAAGTTCAGTTTTTGAAGAAACTTGATAAAAGTGACAATATCTTCTACAATGAATTTCAAGTTGGAATGTGAAAATATAATTCATCAAATAAATTCCTTCTTTGGACTTCATTCGGCACCCAGCTTATTGAATAAATTGGTGTAACATATTTCCTTTAACAGAGTGAAAATGTCTGGAACAAACTCTACCATATTTCGTTAACTTATCAGACCAGTCTTTTCGTTTGATGGCATGTATTTAGGCTGCTTGCCTTCTTTGGGAGATTATTTCTTACAACAGCAGATGGAATTCTGATAACAGGGTCAAAAATACAAACATGTACAATTTACCTGAAAAATTGTATTCGGCCGTCTTTTGATGCATTTTTATTGCATTTCACAACAGAACAATATGAAGGCATGATCATCTACGAATTAAACAATAACACATGTAATCCAACTACTGAATTCTTTTTGAAATAAGTAAAAATGTTCAATTCTCCAACATAAACAAATCGGAAAAGTAAGGTTGTTTTACCTCCAATGTCAACCATCTGTCAAACGTGCACGAAACCAATGAATTAAACGTCGTTTAACTTCGTAATTGGCCAAATTCAGCCCGTTTTAAGTGGAAACGCCGTTTAGAACTAAATGCGGTTTATAGTTCCTGGTGAAATCCAATATGACGTGTAGAAAGCTTAATCTAAGTTTAATTTGAACAAAACTCGTTTAAAGAGGTTGGTGAAATCGGGCCTTACCGCGAAATTAGCCTACGGTGCATACGGAAGTTAATCTTTTTTTCACAAAATATGTTTTGAGCTACCAACTGTTCTTATTTTTAGACACAAAATCTCTATGAATGACACATTTAATATAAGAAATATATAAGTGCTTCATAACCAAAAGCAATTGAATTGGTATATCAAATTTGTGATTTTCAAAACAACTCGAGTCAAACAATTCCCATTGGAGAGGCAGAATTTTTCCTCTTTTCAAACTCGACTTGACCTTTAAGTGGATAACTTCCCCTAGCGCCAATTGTGTTTGTTTCAGAAATATTTTCGATTTTCGTACACATTTGACAGATGGTCGACATTGGAAGTAAAACAAACTCACTTTTATGATTTGTTTATGTTGGAGTTCTCACCGATTTCAAAAAGAATTCAGTAGTTGGATGACAAGTTATTTTGTTTAATTCGTAGATGAGCATGCCTTCATATTCTGCTATTGTGAAATGCAAGAAGAATGTTTATCTTTATACCGTTCTCGGTGAACATCATCTCAACTGGAATAATATTTTGTCAGGTCCATTTTCACAATACTTCACTCAACATAGAATAAAAACATTAAAAATTTCGCATAAACGTTCTTCAACAAGATAAACAAAGCGGAAATGAGAGGTTGTTTTACCTCCAATGTCGACCATCTGTCAAATGTGCACGAAACGAATACTATTTCTTGCCACCCAAACATTATTCAACCTCATTTTTAATGTGATGTTTGACATATAAACGCGGACAAATGAAATTATAGTTGACAGTTCGAAGCAAGTAAAAGTTTGAACTGTGTTAAGTAATGATGCATACGCCTACCAGAGGCGCTAGGAGTACATTTTTGGATGTGATGAAAAATTTCGAATTACTGGAAACCGGCCGACTGGCCAGTTTGACGCGAGTCTTATCGATATCTGAAGCCCAAGCACGACCGCACGCGATCAGTACTTGGATGGGTAACCCTACCTGCCAAAGAATGTTTGCGTTATTAAGTCCCATACAACTGCAACTCAGTAGCATACTCGCAGTTGTAGGCGATATATCAATGAGCTCGAGATATATCGAGAGGTATGCCGTCCTTCAGAGGGGACAATAAGATGTTGATCCCGAGCACAGAAATCATAATATATATATAATTTATATATATATATATATATAATTTTTATATATATATGTATATATATATATATATATAATTTTTATATATATATGTATATATATAAACAGTGGGGAATAACGGGGATCTTCAGTCAGCACAAGTGTTGAACTATGAAAAACTCTTCAATACCTGTGCTGACTGAAGATCCGTTATTCCCCACTGTTCATACCAATTTTCAGTCGTTATTTCTAAATTCATATATATATATATATATATATATATATGTGTGTGCTTATGGGGAATAGACTCTCCTACTCAGACAGTGCACTCAATAGTATATTTAGATACTGTACTCAGATAAAGTTTTTCTATCTTTGGGTGGTACGTACCAAAGAGAGTAAACGTTATCTGAGTAGGAGAGTCTATTCCCCATAGGACATTGGTGACAGTAATAGAAAGAGATGAAAGATCATTTGTGAGTCATACTGACGTATATGGACATGTCATGGCCACCATTCTCTCTGGACAGTGGCAGTTACAGGCTTTTGAATGTATATTGGACCACTCTGTATATTATGTGGGCCACCAGTACTCATGACCATGTACGTCACTTTGATGGGCTAATGCTACAAGATTCCGATTGGCTAGAGCTCATTAGTACCTCCTATTCAGATAACGTTTACTCTCTTTGGCCCGATATTATAATGTCAGTTTAAACTCTTGAGTGACGTCTTCGAGTTTCCCTACCTCAGGTATGGTTTAAAGGATTGAAAACGTTTAAGTAGGTTAGCCAACAGGACAAAAAATTACAAATATTGACATCTTGAAATCGAGTCTAACCTTAAAAATTCGTTTTGAAATAAGCTATACTTTGTAGTTGGAAATACTATAAAATGGACTACATTCAAGATAATATTTTTGAAGTGTTCGAAGAGGTAATGTCGGATAATGAAGAGGAAATCATTTATTTGGTGGATGTGCCAAGAGCCGCTCGCAAATTTAGAATTAGGCCTAATCATTATGATGAATGGAATGACATAGAATTTCTAAATAGATTCAGATTGTCTAAGCAAACTGTTGACAATGTATTGACTCAGATAGATTACAGTACCCTACTAATCGGTAAATAAAATATTCATGTACTTATCTTAAACCTAATATACCGTACCTATCAACAACTCATCTGTCATTCTATTATTAATTGAATTTATTTCATTGGCACTTTTCACAAAACGAAACAGTCATTACGATAAAACACCATAAGGCCAAGTGACAGATGACATTTATATACATGGAAAATAAAAATCTTATGTGTTTTTATAAAATGACTTTTTCACCACCTTTGGTTTAAACTTGAAGATAAACTGGTTTAAAATTTTCGGAGTTTAAACTGACATTATAATATCGGCCCTTAGAGATAATTAAACCTTTTAACCTTAAAAACAATTAACAGAACATGAAGTTGACTTTTTGAATAAAAATTCAAAATTTCGGCCACTCTAATGGCAATTGTTTGGGTTTTTTGTATAGAAAATCTCAAATTTGATATAAAACAGGGTTATTATATATATATATATATATATATATATATATATATATATATATATATATATATACACAGCAATATAAAAAATGTCTACTACTGACAGGAGGTTCTTTCGTCTGTTTCTTGGTGTCGTGTAATCTACACCGCACTATGAATCAGCTGCTTTTCAGTGTAGTTACGCAAACGAATGAAAAATATAAGTGTACACTGAACTCACTGAAGTAAGTAAGTTTGTTTATCTATGGGTTAGGGTTAGAAACATTTGTTATTATTTTTGTGCTCAAATTTTGGAAATGGCGAACAGAAAAGGAGTGATGAAAAATATGTTTACTGATGAACATGAAGATAGCTCGTTCTACTTCAATTATTCATCGGACTCCAGCAGTAGTGGAGACAATGACGATTAGTTAGTAATGACCTTATTGCAAATTTTAAATTTAATCATGTCCATTTTGAAATAGAGATCCAAGTTCCCATAAATCAATTAAAAATCTGTTCATAATCATGAATTAATTACATTACAAGTCAACATTACCGTAACATTAACCACACATTTTGTTTGAGTGCATTTCACACCTTTCGACTAGGTGGAGATAAACTACAAAACTACACCTCGTCTACACTGGTGTAAATCCAATCAGCAAACGAATACTAAAATCGAGTGTAAATTACACCCAGTGTAGCAAAGTGTTACACTTCCTATGCAAACGGTTACGGCATAAAACAGCTTTATGAGAGTTCGGGTGACCAGACGTAAGGTGAGGAAAGTGTGCCACTGCTGCCAACATATACTAATTATTTAGGTTTTTATTGTATTCATCCTTGTTCATCTTGAATGTTCATCCTTGTTAAGCTGGATTTATAGTTAGACGGACTGTAAATGTAGACGCACTGCAAAAAGATCAACCATATAATTTATGTACTCTTGTTTATAAATGAACGTAAACGCATGACGTAACGTAAGTGAAACGGACTGGAACGGAAGAGTTGGCCAACTTTCATCTTTAACACTACGTTTCTTGCGTCCGGCCAATCAAAATAAAGAATTATGTGTAATGTTGTGAACTGTGAAATTCGTACCTTTCCCCTCACCCTGTATTGTACCGATATAAAGGTTTCCCTAAGCAACGGAGAAACAAGTTGAGAGTTGGTTCAACAATTTCCCTAGTCTGTCGAACGACTTGTCACTTTCAGATACTTTTTTACTATTATTGTTATTTGGCGAGTTCACTGTTCAATTCAACGAATACAAATTTGAAAAGGATTGTCTGCTCTATCTACCCAAACCCTAAGGTCCTTCGAACCCTCAACCATATGGTCCTTCGAGCCGGATACCCAACCGATGGAAAGCATCCCTGCACTGAAACGTCGCCGTCGCAAAGGTCTCTGCTTTAGAAGAAGTCGCTCATTCCCAGATAACTGACAAAACATCAGACTTCAACCCCTCTCAACGACTTGGAAGAAGCTGAAAGTAACAAGTTTGTCGTCAGAACACTCCATTTCCTGATAGGAAGATATTTATCTCCCAGAACCCGATTCACGAGGTCAGAAGTGTTTGATTTGTATAATTTGACATTTTGACAATTCATCTGATTGACATTTTTTAACGTCACCTTTCGTTGATAGCCCATCGCAATTTACTTCAGATTATTTATTTCGGAAGAACTTTCACTTATTAATTTATATTTCAATATATCATTAATATGGAAGATCTCATCAGAAAACGAGGACGTTCCAAAGGAAACATCACCAGAATCGAAAATTTTATTGCTGAACATGAGACCGATGAAAATCTCAACAATAATGAATTAGTTATTAGAGAGAACATACTAATTAAGGCTTTTAATGATTATTGTAGGATCCAGGATTGTATTGAGGATGAAGATGAATCACAAATTGTTGATAGGGAAGTTGTTGAAGAGCGTTACGTGGCTGTTCACAGTAAGCTTCGCACTCTGATTCAAAAAACGGTAAATATGGTCTCCGCTACCAATGAAGTAGTTGCTCAAGGTAATTATTTCAGAAGTTCACAAGGTTCTCCCACTCCAAAAGTTAAATTACCTAATTTGAATATTCCAATTTTCACTGGCAGTTATGAAGATTGGAGATCTTTTTATGATCTGTTTTTAGCACTAGTCGATAAAAATTCGAATTTGGCTGATTCCCAAAAGTTATTATACTTGAAATCTGTTGTTAAGAACGAACCTCTTTCGTTGATTAATAAACTCTCAATTACTGATGGAAATTATACGATCGCATTAGATATTTTGAAAAAAAGATATAATAACAAAATGGCCATAATTAATTCTCACATTAAATCACTTTTAGAGATAGAGGTACAAAGAGAAAACTCTTTTTCAATTAGAGATTTCATCACTAAAATTAAACAACATTTCAATGCATTGAAGGCTATGTCAGTACCAGTAGATTCATGGGACTTGATTTTAGTCTATATTTTCTCCAATAAATTGAATTTTCATACTCACAAGGCTTATGAACTAGAAAGAGACTCGGCGAAAACCCCTAAACTAGAAGAATTTTTAGAATTTCTTGACAACGCTGTTCAGCTCTAGAATCAGTCTCAATCAGAAAATAAATTAAGATCGAATAAATTTCCCAACCAAACCGTTCTCAACAAGTTTCCACACAGTAACAAATAATTCTCCACGCTCAAACAAGGCAAACATAGTTCAGTTGTGATATATTGCAAAGGGCAAAATCACTCGATTTATAGGTGCTCACAATTCAGCTCACAAACTATACAGCAAAAGAGAGATTTTGTTACGAAAAATAAGTTGTGTTTCAACTGTTTAGGCACAAAACACATTGTCAGTCAATGTACCTCAGAAAGGTGTAGGTCATGTTCAGGTAGACATCACACGTTATTACATGAAAACCCAACTCTCAATAATGATAGACAATTTCCTCAAGTCAATGTTCTTTCCTCAGAGAATCCTTCTAGCAGACAAATAGTTCAGGAAAATAGTAACAACACTAGCATTGATTCAAATCCGCATTCACAATTGTTAATCTCATCCACTCATTCATCTGTTCAGAAAACTGGTGTTTCAGTAATCAGGAAAATAAAACTCATGTTCTATTGGCTACAGCTCAAGTAAATCTAATTTCTGACTCGGGAACAAAATAACAGCTCGCCACTTTTAGATTCTGCATCACAGACAACATTCATTACTTCGAGATAATGAAACGTTTGAAGACTAAAACTCAGCAAAGTTATTTACAGATTTCAGGAATATCTCAAGGCACAACAAGTATCAATGAGATGGTGAATATTATCATTGAATCGCAGGATCCAAATCATTTTCAGATTAGGACAAAAATGTGGAATTCTAAAAAAATTACTTGCCCTCTTCCCCAAACTAAAATAGATATTTCTCTTTAAATATTCCGACTGGATTTGTTCATGGCTGATAAACATTTTGATATTCCTGGTCAAATTGATATATTAATAGGAGCAGATCTGTATTATGAACTGATCGAACCTGGATTGATAAGATTAGGAAATAATTTACCAGTTTTACTTTATAGCAAACTAGGATGGCTTTTAGGTGGCCCAATACCACTTGAACAGATATGTAGCATGAGTGTTACATTATTTTCACACACTCCAGAAATAAATGAACTGATACCCAAATTTTGGCAACTTAAGGAAATATCTATTAAACGCATTCTGTCTCAGGAAGATCGTTTTTGTGAAAATATATTTTCTACAACAACACGACACACAGATGACGGACGCTTTCAGGTATATCTCCTCTCAAATCCGATACCCACTCATTGAATTTGGGAAATTCATATGAGCAAGCTAAGAAAAGATTTCTCTCTTGAAAACGGTTCCTTAAGAATTCAACTTTACAATCTCGATACAAGGCTTTCATCGATGAATACGTATCTTTGAAACACGGTGAATCTGTCCCCTAGAAGTTGAAATTGAGGGTGGTTTCAAAAAATATTTCTTACCACATCACTGTGTGATTAAGGAGGAAAGTCAAACTACGAAATTGAGGGTCGTATTTGACGCATCTATGAAAACGACAACAGGTATTTCTCTAAATGATGTTATGCACAAAGGTCCCACCGTTCAACCAGATTTATTCGATATAATTTGTAGATTTAGAACTTTCAAGTACTGCCTCTCAACGGATATAATAAAAATGTACCGTCAAATTCAAATCGCACCAGAGCATTGGCATTTGCAAAATATTCTCTGGCGCGATAATCCCAATGAATCTTTTAAATGTATCGAATTACGCACAGTTACATATGGAACAAATTGTGCTCCATTTTTTGGTACGAGATCACTTCTTCAACTGGCAGATGATGGAAAATTAACTCACCCGCTAGCTTCACAAGCACTCTCTGAACAATGTTATGTGGATGACATTTTAGGGGGTTCAGACACCTTGGACGATTTGTTTAGGTTACGACATGAACTCATAGAACTCTTAGGTTCTGCAGGGTTTGAATTACACAAATGGGTTTCAAATACTTCAGAATTCTCAACCTCGGATATATCGAAAATTAATCCTGAACTAGGTTTCCATTCCGATCATTTGAACAAGGTTTTAGGAATCTCATGGATTCCATACTCTGATATATTCAAAATCGCTATAAAATTTCCTTGTCAAAACCAACCTCCCACTAAAAGGAACGTTTTATCTTTCATCGCTTCACTTTTTGATCCCCTAGGTCTAATAGGTCCCGTTCTCGCAAAAATTATAATGCAAAAAATTTGGGTAAGCAAAATAGAATGGGATGAATTGTTAACCCCAATATTGATAGATCAATGGAATTTATTTTATGAAAATATTCCTACACTAACAAAGCTATCTATTCCTCGATGGTTATTCTCAGAAGGAAGCGTTAAGGAAATACAATTACACGGTTTTTCAGATGCATCCCTATTGGGTTATGGTGCATGTTTATATCTTCGAGTTATCTATTCAAACAAGATTTCCTCAAGGTTAATTGGTTCCAAATCCAGAGTTGCCCCACTTAAAACTATTTCTCTCCCTAAATTAGAACTTTGTGGTGCTCTGTTGTTGCCTGATTTACTCCCTAAAATTTCACAATATTTACCCAGAAATTTCGAGGGTCATTCTCTGACAGATTCTCAGATAACTCCCCAGTTGGATCTCCGATTTCCCACTAGATGGACAACTTTCGTCGCAAATCGAGTTTCTGAAATTCAGGAATTAACCACAAATGCTCAGTGGCGACATATAGCTTCACTAGAAAATCCTGCTGATCACATATCTCGAGGACTACCTCCATCATCTTTGATTGATTGCGAGATTTGGGGGAATGGACCAAAAATTTCTTTCAGACTTCAATAGTGATTTTGACCAACCCGGCTCCAATCGAAAAGCTTATCTCTTTCCGAACAAAGGTCAATAATATCTCATTTCAAGTAAATTGAATTATCCTTCAATGTTCTCACGATTCTCAATCATTCGCATGCAACGTTCAATTGCATATTGTATCAGATTTGTTAATAATTGCAAGCCCAATAATGAAAAAACTAATTGGTCCACTCCACCGTCTCCAGAATTAAATTATTCTTTAGTGGTCATCCTGAAAATAGTTCAAGCAACAACATTTCAGTAAGGAAATTGCTCTTCTTTCGCACAATCAAACTATCCCTAATAATTGTTCCATTTGCCTTTAACACCCTTTGTAGATAAAGAAGGTATCTTACGCGTAGGTGGTAGGCTGAATGAAGCACCTTTACCCATTTCTCAAAACATCCTATGTTATTGCCCTCCAAGGACATGTTGTCACACTCATCAAAAAAAAACGAACATATTCGCCTGAATCATGCCGGACCACAAAATGTGTTGTGTAATCTCAGACTGCGATTCTGGCCCATAAATGGTTTACGACAAGTTAAAAAGGTTATTAAAAATTGTGTGAGATGTCATCGATTCAAAGCTAAACACGCAGCAACTCATGGGTGTTCTTCCTCCAGAACGTGTCTCTCCCACAAGAGCATTTCTTAATGTTGGTATCGATTTCGGTGGTCCAATTATGGTGAAAGAATCAAAATTACGCAACGCTAGGATCACTAAATCATATATTGCTCTATTTGTTTGTATGAATTTGGAATTAGTTTCCAATCTTACTACAGATATGTTTCTTCTGACTTTGAAACGCTTCATCTCAAGACGCGGACTTCCTCTCGCCATTTTTAGTGATAATGTAACTAATTTCCAGGGTGCAAATAATCTCACTTCATGAAATTTATATTTTTTTTTTAAGAAAAAATTACCACCACGATTTTCTGGCAACCAGAAAGGTCAACTGGAAATTCATACCACCCAACAGTCCACACTGGGGTGGTCTTTGGGAGGCAGGAATAAAATCAACAAAGTATCATCTCAAACGGACCATAGGTAAAGGTACGTTGACCTTTGAACATTTGATTACACTTTTGGCACAAATTGAAGCCATACTTAAGTAGAAGGGCTATGTCACTCCGAGCGCACCTCTCCGGTCATCGGTTACTCCCACCACAAAATGGCGGTTTCATGAGAGAGGTGGGGGATGGTGGTTGTATGTGGGGTAGGGAAAAAGGTGGGGGGGATGAGTGGCCTGTGATTGGTCGGAATGGCGGCGGCCATTTTGAAAGTGGGAGGAGCCAGCGATGATGCGGCTATGACTCAACCGACAAGTCTTTGCAGGAATATTATCTACGTCAGCACTTTTATCATTGTTTATTTAAGCGACCGGATATCGGCGGCATCCTTTGTTTACACTGAGATAAGATATCGGCGGCGGCATCCTTTGTGAAAGAGTTTGTTTACTTAACAAGATAAGAGATATGCAGCTGCACGCTCGAACCGTGGATAAGTCTAACGATTACTATTCGTATTTGTATCTAAGCGGACTAAGGCACTGTCGGCGACATGGAAGCAGGACGATAACTTTAAAACGTCACCATATATACAGGGTGGATCGAAAGAGTGTTTAGAGGAGGAGAAGAACGAAACAAGTATATATTGGAGTTTTTGTTGAAATGACGTCAGTTGAGGTTATGTTGTCGATGACAGAGGAGTATACACGGAAATTGGAACAGTTTCATCGAAAAGTCAGAGCCTGAACGAAGAGTTACAGCGGCGAAGAGAAACGAAACATCACAAGAAAATTGAAAAAGTTGAATCTCTGCACGACACAACCATCAACATCGAAATATGATTCAAATGATACTAGTGACTTTGATTCTGAACACCATCTTATAAGTAGACATACCGTATGATGATGATGTACGAGGAGTAGCGAATTCTTTCAAAGATGGCAATCAGTCTTGATTTCAATGACATCTAACAGCATGACTTCGAAGTTTATTCTTCACCACAGACCTGCCACCCCACCCGAAGGCGATGACAACAAAACACCATAATCGAGAAATATCAGCTCAAGTTTGAAATGAATGATTCTACAAGTACAGTGATGCCATGGAGAAGGCTTCCAACGGTAGAGTAGCGATGACGTCACCAACGCCGCCACCACCACCAATACTACCACCCTTGGAACATGAAATATATAAGATTTTTTTGTACTCTCATGTGTTGTTATAAACCATAATGTTTTTTTTGCTTTGGCGAAATTCCTATTCAAAACTGTAAAAAAGAAGCTTGGAATCGTCATGTAATATCAAAAATAAAATGAATAGAGAGTCTAACCTGATTCTTTATTTCATTAAACGGTGTACGTATGAGCCACGATCCGTGTGTGGGTGTGAGAGAGATATCCTGACTTTCCTCTCTTTGTTTTTTCATTTCAAACTTGGCTTTTTTTTTCAACTTTTTTTCTCATATTTTTTTTTTATTTTTTTCTCAAGTATTTTCAACTTTTTTTTTTCTCAACTTTTTTTCTCTAACTTTTTTTCAACTTTTTTTCTCAACTTTTTTTTCAATTTTATTTATTTCCATTTTGGGGAACTCAACCCCACCTGAAAGAGACAGAGGGAGAAAGGAGAGATGGACAGAAACACTGAAATACACACATACATATTTATTTCCTAAAAAAAAAAACAATTCTAAATGAAAACTTAA
>JAFIRS010007084.1:0-28548 GCA_018342105.1 Gonioctena quinquepunctata | reverse complement strand
TTCATGTAAATATTTTTCCAAAGTTTGTAATCAGTGAAATAGGTCTATATTTTTTCGCATCTTTGCCTTCTCTTTTTTTAAAAAGGGGGTTCAAAACAGATACTTTGAATTTATCCGGGAAGTGTCCCATATCTATACATTTATTGATGATATAAGTAAATGGACCAGTTCTAAAATATGCAATTTCTTTGATGGTTTCTGCTTTGATGTAATCATTTTTTAGTTGGTTCATGACGTCAAACACTTTAAACAATAATTGCATTATTCATGATTTTTATTATGATTTCCCATATCAATGTTAGTCTTGTTGAAAATATTCTCAATCTGTTTATTATCATTTATACATCTAAATTTTTTGTGAGCGCAAAACGTGAGAACGACTGGACCGATTTGGCTATTTTTTTTTAATGTTTGTAATAGCCCGAAAATGGTTGATAAGGAAAAAATAGGAAAGTTTCTCAGAAATTGGGAAATTCGGGTATATAAGACATTTGGCAAAATGAAAAGGCTATCGAGTCATTTATTTCCGATCTGAAATTAGCTCAGCAGTAACACTGTCGCCTACCAAGCAGAAGATCACAGGAACAAATCCGGGTCAGGGTAAGATTTTTTTTATTTTATAAAAACAACGACAGGACCAATTTTGCTAATTGTTTTTTTGAATGTTCGTAATACTCCGAATAAGGTTTTTGGGGTAAGAAAGGATTTAAAAAAAAGTTATTGGAAATTCCATTATCCTAGAAAAGTGATTATTGGGCGAAAGACTATTCAATTGCTAGTAAACAGATTTAAAAGGGGCGAATTATTCAAATTAATCTGGTCATTTAATGAGTAATTCTTGTCTTTGTTAATTTCTAAGCTTTCTAGGCGATTGAGTTTTTGACCTTTCTTTTCTACATGCAAAAGATCAAAGTCATAAGCAAAGCAATGCTTTTCAGTCAGGAGATGGTAAGCGAAAGTTGAATTAGATTTGCACTTGATAAAACTGTTTCTAAGCTCAGATATGCGTTGCTTGAGAGTTCTACCAGATTGTCCTATGTAAAATCTTATAAGTAAGTGAGTACCACAAGTTAGTTTATATACTCCCCGATTTGTCAGACTTTTCAATTTGATCTTTGTTGTTTTTAATAAATTTTCCCAAAGTATTATTTGTTTTGTAAGCGCAAAACGTGATAACGGCTGGACCGAATTGGCTAAAAAAAATGTTATGTTTGTAATAGCCCATAGATGTTTTGGGTTACTTATGTTTTCATTTATGCGTATTTTATAATAATCATTTCACTGTTCTGCAGTATTGTACTCAATGTATTTTTGTATTTTTTATATTCACATGTTTTGTATTTTTTATATTCAGGGTTTGTTTCAATAATTCAGTATACATACAATTTTTTACAGGTCTTTTTTTGTTATATTTCCTTGTACATTCATTAATCATGATATTCAGGAATGCACTTTGTTTGTTTTTGATTTGGAAAAACTATTTGCGCTAGAATAGAAAAGTGATCTGTAATTTCGGTATGGAGAAAGGGTGGTATCATGGAGCTGGTGTCCTCAGACACGTATATATGGGGTATGCATGATATGTCTCTGTAATTCCTGAAACTATGTCACCTATGATATTTGTTATAAGTACCTATTGTGATCCTCTATCAAATATTTTTACATTACCTCAAAACAAATAATTACTTCCAGAATATTCAGTAAGACAGAACACGAACCTACCGATATAAACATTTTCGCTGTTTTTATTACCTGAAAGATTGATGGATTCTTAAATGGCGCCATGTCTTTTCTTATCTCCATCTAATATACAAGAATTGACTGATCATTTGACAATTCTGCACTGTGATATCTGTAACCGATACAAGTTCAGATCCCCAAGACCGACCAGCAGGGTGTCTATCAATGTGTCAAGTAAATATCATGGTCAGGTGAGAACAGGCGCCAACATAATTTTTCAAAAAGGAAAGGTTATACCTGAAATCGATACAGTGCCATTAAAGAACCAGGTGATGTCTCAACTGAGATAAAGTCATTTGCTTCTTAATTCTTACAACTTTTATTACAGTGTAGTATGAATTATGTGGGGACACCAGTTAGGAAAATGAGACCCATAACTTACTATTTTCGACTTCACCGTTGAAATATTTTCATTAACTGGAAACGTGGGTATCAAACCAAGATAATTTATGGTCATATGATTTTAAAAAATGTTAAATTGAATTGAAGGAAGACGGAAGAATTAAGAGAAAATAAGTGGTATGGATAACTCGTCCAATCGAATTTTCTCATGAGTATACCCGTTGTTTTTTTACTGTCAACTTCTTTGGGCGAACATTTAAGGGTAAAATTTGAGTGCAACGTTCTTATGTGATGTTTCAAACGCTTCTTTGCAACGTTTTCATGTAAACCAAACCGCTGGACCTAGAAATGTTTATTTGATATTCCATCACTAAAGGGGTGAAAGTTTGTATGGAAGTGTCGTTGATTTTGGAGTCATGGAAATTAGTACTTGGGCTGTTCCTTTCAAATAGAGAAACACGTAATTCAGGATTTTTTTAAATTCAACCCTAAAGGGGGCATAAAAAAGTATGATTTCCTTGAAATCCATGCGGGCAAAGCCGCTGGCATATATATATATATATATATATATATATATATATATATATATATATATATATATATATATATATATATATATATATATATGAAAGAGTGGAATATCGAGGGGACTGTTAAAAACAAAATGTCCATTAAATTCCTTTCATTTTGTTTTTATATATATATATATATATATACACTGTTTATATTATATATATATATATATATATATATATATATATAAATATAAACAGTGGGGAATAACGGGGATCTTCAGTCAGCACAAGTGTTGAATTATGAAAAACTGTTCAATACGTTGGTAGTAATTTCAAATCCCTCAATGTCACTTGAAACCATTCCGACAAATGTTTACATATATTTTACGTTTTTTTTAAGTTAATGTTCATCAATCACTCAGATTACTGTAAGTACTTCCTTCATTTTAGGTATTTTTTCTCAATAATGTAATTTACATATTTAAGGACCCTGAAGAAGTTTCAAAATTGAAACGAAAGCTCGGTCCAACGTATTAAAGAGTTCTTCATAATTCAACACTTGTGCTGACTGAAGATCCCTGTTATTCCCCACTGTTCATACCAATTTTCAGTCGTTATATCTAAATTTATATATATATATATATATATTTATATATAGGTGTGAAGGTTAGACGACTGTCGAAGTTAAAGAAGAATCCTTTTTAAACTCGGGTATGCAGTCAACAAGGGGATGGAAAATAAAAAGAACTCTTTTTTCTATTCAAGCTTCCGAGTCATTTATTGTCTCTTCATCAGGAACTCAACAATGAATGAAAATTGAACATTATTTGATTTGAAAAACAATTTGGCATGTGTGTGCTTACGAAAGAGAAGTTAAAAATCCCTCTCTCTTGCCGCAATTTAAAAAATAACATGTCACAACAGAAAACATTTCACACCTTCTTATAGATATGGGTTTTTATCAAGACATCCGATTACGATATGGTTTCACCACAATGAATAAACTTAAAACGATGGCGAATATCTATGCCAAACTTGCCGCACAACGAAATAGGTGTACGTTCCTCATGAACTGCAAGAACAACAATATCATCCCACAAGACAACACTCATGGTATCAAGAACATAGTGGATCTGACCGCAGCAGCCGTTGGAAGGACGCTCCACCACACATCACAATTTGCTAACAGGTTAAGGAATAATCTTAATATCTTATCCCATATGACATTGCCATTGATTTTTACAAACGACAGTCTATTTCGTACAACCGATAGTTCTTCCAAATTGAGAAGATTAATATTATCAAACTCAATAAACTTAAACAATCTCACATTTGTAAAATAATAACACCAACCACTTGGGTTAAAAATTTAACAGACAATAATTCCTTCAGAAATCTCGAATTTTCTAGCTCTGGGACCAAATTTAAAAAAAATTTGGTTAAAATTTTTCCAAAGAATGAAAGAAATATTTTTTCAACTTAAACTACCAATATCATTACCAATTTTGAACACACCAATGATTCCTTCAACAATTCAATTTACAATATTTACATTAAGTGCAAAAATTTCCTCAAAAACAATCCACAGTTAAAAATTATTCAATCAGATAAAATGAAGGTGACGACAATCCTAACTCAGGAATAATACTCTCCACTTTCTTCTAACATTCTCAATGATGTTACTTATTACCAATCAATAAATGGAAACCCCTCAAGTACCATTGAACAAAAAGCGAATAAATTGATCACAGAACTAGGAAAAAAGAATATGATTTCTAAAGAAGAAGGCCCTTTTTTTAGAGTGTATAATGGAACGATTAACAAGTTTTATTAGTATTAGTATTACCAAAAATCCATAAACCAACACTTCAACTCAGACCCATCATTTCAGGCATTAACAGTCCAAACAGAGGCGTAGCACAATTGGTTACTTATATTCTCACACTATCATACAATTCTAATAATTATTATTTTGTCAAAGACTCCTTCGAATTTTGCTCCTTCATTAATGAGTTTCAACTTCCTTATTATTTTAAGATTATTAGTCTAGATGTAGTATCGTTGTTCAACAACATTACAGTAGAAGTGGCGAAAGAGAGTATCACCAGACACTGGAATGATATTTCTTTACATTGCAAAGTTTCCGAAGAGTTATACTCGAAATCAATTGATTTTCTTTATGACATAACAGTTTTTAGTTTTGAAAATAAAATTTAAATACAATGCCTAGGTATGCCAATGGGCAGCCCAGTTTCCCCTATAATCTCTCAATATGTAATGGATGATCTTATTGAAGATTGTTTACACAAAATTCAATTTGAGATCCCCTTCTTAAAAAAATATGTAGATGACATTATATTAAGTGCCCCTCAGGACAAATTACAAAAATTGTTACTTGTTTTCAACTCTTACCATGAAAAACTACAATTTACCATCGAAGAAGAAAACATCGAACAAAGTGTCCCCTTCTTAGATACGAAAGTAATCAGAAGGGCAGACAATACTCTAATCACCAGCTGGTATACCAAACCAGGTGCTTCAGGAAGATTCTATCATCTACACAGACAAAAGATAAATTTGGCTCTTTGCATGAAAGACAGAGTAATTGAAACAAGTCACACTTCACTACGAACTATCAATCTACAAAAACTTTTGCAACTCTTCATTAATAGTGGTGACCCACGAAAAGTTGTTTGAAAATTGATTTTCAGTAGGTCTTCCATCAATATTGATCACCCAAACAATAATTATAATCAATAATTCAATTAATAACAATTTACAACCAACTTTTTATCTTACATTGCCACATAAAGAATCTCTAAATTATAAATTTAACAAATCATTTTCCAAGATTCCTAACATCAAAATTGCTTACAAAAACCAAATGGTATTAAACAATATTTTTTCAAAATTAAAAGACAAATATCTTCTATTAGACAATTCAATTTAGTTTATTGTATCCCGTGTTCTCAATGTGAAAAGAAGTACATTGGCCAAACCAAAAGGAAATTGAAAGACAGAATCAGCTCCCATAAAAGCGATATCAGAAATTAAAAAAAAAACATGTTCATTAGCTCATCACACTATTGCTTTGAACCATAACCCAGATTATGATACTGTGACTTTCTTGGAACATGAATCCAATTTAAAAAAGAGAAATTTTCTCGAAATGACACAAATTTTCAAATAACCTAATTCAATGAATTCCAGAACCGACATTGATAATCTCAACATAATCTATTCATATTTACTCAGTCGTTCTCCTTATGAGACAGACCAAAATTCAATTCAATAAACATTAAGTTGATACCCTTGATTTGTAGGTGTTAATATTTTTCACCTCTCTTTTTTTAAGCTCATATTCACTTCACTCAGTCATTCTCCTTATAATACAGACCAAAATTCGTTACAATAAACATTGAGTTGGTACCCTTGATTGGTTGGTGTTAGTATTTTTCACCTCATTTTATGTCCACTATCAATCTGTCATGCACGCCAAGTGTCAACTTTATTTATATTTCAATTGTCATTCATCATTCACATACATCACTTCCTCTTTAATCCAACATGACGTCCATGAGAGCCCGTTTGGAATTAATAATGTTTGTGCACTTATTTTAAGTAATCATGATCAATTTTGATCAAAGTTTTAACTATATAGGATTATACCAAGAGTGTTTTCTGTTGTGACATGTTATTTTATAAATTGCGGCAAGTTAAAGGGATTGTTAACCTCACTAGTATATATTTATATATATATATATATATATAAATATATATATATATATTAATATATATATATATATATATATATATATATATATATATATATATATATATATATATATATATATATATATATACCAGCGGACCGGACAGACGTTGTCCTGTCCAAATTTCTATGTTCCCTAAAATGTTTTTCCCGAAAACTCTCGTCCACGTAGAATTTCTTTTTCTCCATGTTTTCCTCTATGTTGTTCCATCTAGATTATGCTTTTGACTCCTTCCTGTTGTCCCGTTATCTCGTTTTCCCGTTATCCCGTTATCCCATTTTCCTGTTACCCCTTTTTTTCTTTATCCCGTTATCCCCTAATCCTGTTATCCCGTTTTTCGTTATCCCGTTATTCCTGTTATTCCGTTGTCCCATTATCCCGTTATCCATTTATCTCGTTATCCCGTTTTCCAGTTATCCCATTTTTTCTTTATTCCGTTATCCCGTTTTCCCCTTATCCCCTTAACCTGTCATCCCGTTTTCCCGTTTCTTCGTTATCCCGTTTTTCCGTTATCCCATCGTCCCATTTTCCTGCTATCCCGTTTTTTATTTATCCCGTTATCCCTTTTTCCGTTATTCCCTCATCCTTCACCCGTTATCCGGTTTTCCCGTTTTCCCTTTCCAGTTATCAATTATCCTTATCCCGTTATCCCGTTTTCCTATCATCCCATTTTTTCTCTATCCCGTTATCCCGTTATCCCTTTTGCCCCTTATCCCCTTATCCTGTCATCCCGTTATCCCGTTTTCCCTTTTTTTCGTTATCCCGTTATTCCCGTTATCCCGTTTTCCTGTTATCCCGTTTTTTCTATGAAATAAAAAAAAATAAAAATAGGGGTTGATTGTAGAAGGGTGAAATATGAGAGTAATATGAATTTTTTATTCTAAGTCATGACAAAATGAAAATTTTCGAATGCTGTATTATAAAAAATTAAAACAAAAAAAATGTTCCCAAAAATAAAAATCAAGGGGCGGACGACCCTTAACATTTAGGGGAATGATTCATGAATCTAAACCATCCAGGGCACCACCCAAACGCATACAAAAAAATTCATTCAAATCGGTCCAGCCGTTTATGATACCGACTGCAGTGCCATCTGCCGGGCTGATTTGTGAATCTAAACCATCCAGGGCGCCACCCAAACGCATGCAAAAAAAAATCATTCAAATCGGTCTAGCCGTTTAGGAGGAGTTCAGTGCCACACACGTACAGTAGAATTATATATACAGTGCTTCTCAAAAGTCCTCTCTCCCCTCTTATTTTTGGAACAATTACACATAAACAAGTGAAATTTGGAAACTGAATATTAAAGGTCCCTACTAGTGATGATAGATGACGAAATCGTCAAAGATGACGTCACAAGGCCATTGTGACCAATAATTTAAATGGAACCCTACGGCAAGCGACACCTCTTTTGAAAGGTATCGAAAAAACCTATTCAATGATACTAATTTTGTTCGTGTTGATTGCAGTTTTGGCAACTCGCTTTTAAAAAACGCATAGCTGTGATGAATTAAATCGTTAATACTGAAATTCCAAATTCAAGTTCCGCCTCTGGATCGTTGTCAAATAAGCTGATGTTTTTGTTAGTCTCCCTAATTCGACGTTTTTGTAATTGTCTAAGTTTTTGTACATTTAATAATTTGTGTATTGTTGATCGAACGTTCAACTGTTTTAGCAGCTTTTGGTACTTTTAATATTTTTGTACAAAAAGCGATTTAATAATTTGTTAAACTGTTGTGAGCCGAACGTTTGAGTGTTTCAAGAAGCGAAATGGTACGTGCTTTAGGTGATAAAGTAGCAGCGATCCTAATTCTTGGTGACTGGACAAAATATTCATGCAGCAGAACGCATTTTTTTTTAATGAGAGGTTTCCCGATCGCCCCGTTTCGAGGACTTCTTTGAGGAAGCTTCTTCGTAAGTTTGAAACAACGGGTAGTATTAATGATGCGAAACGATCTCGCAGACCACAAATATCTGATGAGAAAAAAATTGATATACTGGCAGAAGTAATAGTTAATCCTACTCCTTCAACAACTCACGTTGCATCTACCTGTGAAGTCAGTCGAAGTACAGTACACAGGGTGTTGACAAAAAACAAATTTCATCCATACAAATTAAAAATGGTTCATCAACTCTCAGACGACGACCCAGACCCAAGACTAGAATTTTGTGAAAATATGAAAACTAAAATCAACCAACAGCCAGACTATGTCAAAACAATCAGTTTTAGTGACGAAAATACTTTCATCTAATGGAAATAAAAAAATAAAGAATGTGAGGTATTGAGTGACGCAAATCCTCACCTGTTTCGTGAAAGACATACCCATTCCCAGAAGGTGAATGTTTGGGCAGGTATCCTGGGAAACCACATCGTTGGGCCTCTTTTAAATACTAATTTAACTGGTGAGGTTCATCTGGAGCTGTTGCAAAACGCAATAGAACCTTTAATCCTTGAAATTTTAGAAGATAATCCAGATGAATTCGGCAATTTGGAAATAACATTCCAACAGGATGGTGCCCCTCCACCCCATAGCTGCAGTAAGACGGTATTTGGAATGAGGAGTATCGTGGTAAATGGATTGGACGATGAGGTTCAACGGAATGGCCAGCTCGATCACCGGACCTCACACCTTTGAATTTTTTTCTGTAGGGGTACCTTGAATCGAAGGTTTACGCCACTGAACCTGACAATATTGACGTTTTAAAACAACGTATTGTTGCAGAATGTGAAGCTGTTTTCGCAGACACATTTGCAAAAGTACGAGAAGAGTTTAAAAATAGGTTATTTCAATGTCAGGAAGTAAATGGAGGTCACTTCGAGCAATTTCTTCAAGTAGATACTGATTCTTCAATCATCAATATCATACTGAATGGAATTTAAATTTTTATGTTTACTGATGAGCCTTTAAAAACTGCCATAATCACAAACAAAATTAGTATCATTGAATGTTTTTTCGATCCCTTTTTAAAAAAGAGGTGTCGCTTGCCGTAGGGTTCCATTTTAAATTATTGGTCACAATGGCCCGTGACGTCATTCTTTGACGATTTCTGTCATCTATCATCACTAGTGGGGAATTTTTAAAACCCCTTTAATATTCAGTTCCCAAATTTCACTTGTTTATGATAATCGTTCCAAAATAAGATGGGTGGAGCACTCTATATAAAAGATATATATATATTATATAAAATAATAAATATATATATATAATATATATATATATATATAATATATATATATATACAAATATAATATATATATATATATATAAACATATATAGTGAAAGAAAGCGTTGTGACTGTTAGTGTAAAAATTTATTAGTATGAGCAAAGAAAAGGTATTTTTTTGCATTGAACATTATTCGGGATATTGTTAATTTTTCTATTTGCATGAATATTCATGGAGGTGAAAGTTTGATTACCAACACGTTTAAACGTCAATTATTATAATTATTTTTATTGAAACAAATTAAAATATTAAAAAAATTCCATGTGTTTAAAGACAAAGGTTATCTCTATTCATTATCTATCCAAGAAGATAACCATTGATTTTCAAGACACAATGCTTTGACTTATTATTTTTAAATTTCATTTGAAAACGTTTCAAGAATTTTAATGTGTTTAATTAGATTTGAAACATATGTTGCCAACTTCAAATTCAGAACAATTTCACCGATTTTACATGAAGAACATTCAAAACAAAATAGCAATCGCACCAAAGATTTCCCTGAAGATAGAAATAAAACATTCCAAAGTTGGACAAACTTTAAAGAGTAATTTTTTTTTTTCGCATACCCCAAAATCAAATTTTATATATATATATATATATATATATATATATATATATTAAATGGGGAGGAATTTTGGATTAGTTCTCAGAGGTGTTAACAAGAGCGGTGTAGTAGATTAACAATTAAATGGGAGTCAACAACCGGCCGTTATTTGATTTTCGTAATTTTCAAATTTGGGAATAGTTTTCCCCGGAGTTCGGCAAAATAAAGAGAATTGAAAAGAAAAAATGGGAGGAAGGAATATTCTTTGGGGTTAGAAGTTTTTCGCCCTCGAGGGGAGTGAGATTAAACGAGTTCAAAAGGCCCATTTGATTTTTGGTTCGGGAACAAAGGATTAATTGGTTCGAGTTCGGAAATAAAAGGAAAGAAATCGAGGGGATGAAAAAACAAAATGGGAGGAATTTAAAAAAACTCAGAAAAGGGACGAACTGTTTGGCATCCTGGGGGAAGAAGAGAAAACACTTGGAGAAAACGACAAAACAATGGAGTCAAAAACAAAAAGCCAGCCGCTCATTTGTAATTTCTACCAAGTGTTGTTCATCCTGCACTTCCACCGTATGATGGATGCCGAGAGCCCGAAACATGCTCTTAGCACTTTCTGAGGGGGTGGGTCCATTAAATTCCTTCCATTTTTTTTTTTAACAGTACCCTCGATATTACTCTCTTTCAATTTATATTCTGGACTCGGATGTCACGCAGGTAGTTATAGCTGCCCCCGTGGTGACGTTGGTTGTTGCCCTGGTTAGGGTCTGCTGACCGAAATCACAAATGAGCGGCTGGTTTGTTTGTTGACTCGTTGATTTGTCGTTTTCACCGGTTGTTCATCCTGCACTTCCACGTACTGATGAGGGCCGAGGCCCGAAACACGTGTCTTTGGGGCACTCTTCTTGAGGGCTATGTCCATTGAATTCCTTCCATTTTGTTTTCCAGTCCCTCGACATTACTCTCTTCATATTTATATTTCCTGATCGGATGTCACGCAGGTAGTTATAGCTGCCTTCGTGGTGACGTTGGTTGTTGCCCGGAATTGGGTCTGTGACGAAATCACAAAACAGGGCTGGCTTCGTTTGTTGACCCGTTGATTTGTCGTTTTCACCAAGGTTGTTCATCCTGCACTTCCACCGTATGATGAGGGCCGAGAGCCCGAAACACGTGCTCGGGTTAGCACTTTTCTGAGGGCTGGTCCATTAAATTCCTCCCATTTTGTTTTTTAACAGTCCCCTGATATTACCTCTTTCATATTTATATTCCTGGACCCCGGATGTCACGCAGGTAGTTATAGCTGCCCCCGTGGTGACGCTTTTGTTGCCCTGAATTCAGGTTCTGCTGACCGAAATCACAAATGAGCGGCTGGTTCTGTTTTGTTGACTCCGTTGATTTGTCGTTTTCACCAAGGTTGTTCATCCTTGCACTTCCCATGTACGATAGGGCCGAGAGCCCGAAACACGGCTACGGTTAGCACTTTTTCTGAGGGCTATGTCCATTAAATTCCTCCCATTTTGTTGTTAACAGTCCCCTCGATATTACTCTCTTTTATATATATATATATATATATATATATATATATATATATATATATATATATATTTGATTAGACTTCGGTATACGTTTCTTAGTATGAGAATTATATACTTAGGGAATGAAATATTGATGGAAATTATGATTTGGAGATATTGGGATATTTCATTGAGTTTTTTTATTAGGTTAGTTTGAGAACAGTTTTGATTTTTAAAACACGGGGGTATATTTTTTCATCTATTAATGGATTAATAAGCTTCACAGATGTTGCTTTACCTTCAGAAATCAATCAGCATTTTCATATCTTGGAAATCGTATCGCAAAAAAAAAAACGAAATAATAATTTTAAATTAGGGAAGCATAGAAAAAATAATTGGGAGATCGGGGTTCTATCTGAATAAACATCAAGAGCAATTTCCTCCCGGTTCAAAAAATGACCAAAATTCAAAATGAATTTCCAAAAAAATGATCATGCTGAATAAATAAGAGACAGCCCCCCCCTGAATCTCGATGAAACAAAGCAAAACGGTTGCAGAGATAGTTGCGAGCAACCAGTCGTGATATAAATAGGCCCATTTACCTCAGGTTACAGTTCACGCAATTTTGATAAAAAATCTACCAATTAGTAGTTTATAGTCTTATTCGTAAGTTAAATAATGCAATAAGCTGTTTCTGCATGGTACAGACCTCTACGGGCAGAATATACCAGTAAAATAACAGTGGCGTCGCGTGGCAACTTGTGATACAGGTGACAATAATGGAGCAAATTTCGACCACTAAATTATTTATATAAATGCAATTTAATCGAAATGAAAATCGTTCATCGTGTTCATTTTGTCCAGATACCTTGACCCAGCTATGCCTTTTTGCAAAATAACTACTTTTTCTCTATAAATAATTCTCAATTCATGTTTTTGTTCATAATTATGCGGACATATTTCTTTTTATCAGTTTGAAAAAAATCCAAGCATAGCGAGCTCATAGAGAAAAACATAAAAAAACAGATTTTATTCAAATCCAAAGCTGACACACTTGGTACCTACTGCACTTAGTTTGCTTCTCTTGTTCCATTACAAAGCGATTAATTCTGTCATACCATATTTCGACATTCTCCATTTAAAAAGAAGGGCTCATTGTGTAAATGTGACCTTCATTATTCACATAAGTTTTTGTTTGTTACCAGTAGGGGAAGAGGGGTAATTCCGGTCAGGTGAGTAATTCCGGTCAATTTATTAGTCTAGTTGAAACATAATCCACCCAATTGGATACCCAATGCCTTGAATCATATGCACTGGGTATGGCTGCTAAATCTACAGTATGATTCGAGTAACAGTCTCGGGAAGTTATTTCGCAATTAACTTACAAAGATTTGTTATTATTTTGTAAATTTCTATACGTTCCTTATTGAGAAGTACCTGCGTTTGCGAGCGTCTGAATTGAAAAGGTTAACTGTTTGTAATTAAATATGTTTTTCGAGTACTGTCGGTCTAAACTCCTGGAGAATTCCGGTGACCAGTATCAACTCGAAAGATTTTACACACTTAGGAATGAATTGAATATTATAAATAATATATTGATTTGTTGAAAATATGAACAGGATGTTCATAAAATCAGATGTGGTATCATCTGCGACTGCAAGATAAACTTTTATCGTCAAAATAACCTCGTGTGGGATATTTTTTCTATTCAATATTCAGTTGAGAATGTTTCCCTTTTCAACATAAATAATATAATTGCTTGTAATAATGATCATCTGGAGCAATTTAATCGTATCGGTAAACTCTTAAATATTTTTGTGTAGTCCTTGGTTTTTAAAATTATAAGTGGATGTTTTATTTTATACAGTGCGGCTTTTTAACCCCCCCCCCTTGTTAAATTTTGAACGGTTCGACATAGAACAATGAAACAAAAATATGATATCACCGATACATAAAACAATGAAACAAAAAGTTGATATCACCGATACTACTTTTTGAAATAAAAAACATTCTGATTGCCCGATAGATGGCGCGGGGGGCATATCAACTTAAAAATTTTAAATAGCATAGAGGGGTCATGTGGGACAGCATTTGAAAGATAATTCAATTCTCTTTCCAAACATCTAATTTTTTTTTCCTTTCGTTGATAAATGACTTTGCGGCTTTTTATGGTTCCCCCCTTTATAACTTTTGAACGGTTCGACGCAGAACAATGAAAAAAAAAGATATTGTACGATATTACCGTTACTACTTTTTAAAATGAAAGACATTGTGATTGCCCGATAGATGGCGCGGGGGAACATATTAACTTCCAAATTTTAAATAGCATGGGGGGTCATGTGGCATATCGTTGAAAAGATAATTCAATTATATTTCGAAACATCAATTTTTTTTTCATTTCGTTGATATGTTACTTTAAAGCTTTTTATGCCGCCCCCCCTTCATATCTTTTGTACGGTTCGACGTAGAACATTGGAAAAAAAATACTATAGGATATCACCGATACTACTGTTTGATAGATGGCGCGGGGGAACACATCAACTTTCAAATTTTAAATAGCATGAGGGGTCATGTGGCACATCGTTGAAAAGATAATTCAATCCTTTTTCCAAACATCGATTTTTTTTTCATTTCGTTGATGTGATTTTGCGGTTTTTTATGATCCCCCCCCCCTCCTTTATAACTTTTGAACAGTTCGACGTGGAACAATGAAAAAAAAGGTATTGTATTATACACCGATACTCCTTTTTGAAATAAAAGACATTGTGATGGCCCGATAGATGGCGCGGGGGGCATATCAATTTCAAAATTTCAAATAGCATGGGGGGGAGGGGTCATGTGGGTCATCGTTTAAGAGATAATTCAATTCTCTTTCCAAATATGTAATTTTTTTCCTTTTGTTGATAAATGACTTTGCGGCTTTTTATGGTTCCCCCCTTTATAACTTTTGAACGGTTCGACGCAGAACAATTAAAAAAACAAGGTATTGTACGATATCACCGATACTGCTTTCGGAAATGAAAGACATTGTGATTGCCCGATAGATGGCGCGGGGAAACACATCAACTTCCAAATTTTAATTAGCATGGGGGGTCATGTGGCCCATCCTTGAAAAGATCATTCAATTATATTTCCAAACAGCAATTCTTTTTTCATTTCGTTGATGTGTGAGACTTTGCGGCTTTTTATCCCCCCCCCCCCTTCATATCTTTTGTACGGTTCGACATAGAACAATGAAAAAAAATTCTATATGATATCACCGATACTACTTTTTGATAGATGGCGCGGGGGAACACATTAACTTTCAAATTTTAAATAGCATGGAGGGTCATGTGGCACATCGTTGAAAAGATCATTCAATCCTTTTTCCAAACATCAATTTATTTTTCATTTCGTTGATATGTGACTTTGCGGCTTTTCATTGTCCCCCCCTCCTTCATAACTTTTGAACAGTTCGACGTAGAACAATGAAAAAAAAAGGTATCGTATGATACACCGATACTACTTTTTGAAATAAAAGACATTGTGATTGCCCGATAGCAGGGGGGGGGGTCATGTGGGACATCGTTGAAAAGATAATTCAATTCTCTTTCCAAAAATCCAATTTTTTTTTCCTTTCGTTGATAAATGACTTTGCGGCTTTTTATGGTTCCCGCTTTATAACTTTTGAACGGTTCGACGTAGAACAATGAAAAAAACAAGGTATTGTACGATAACATCGATACTAGTTTTTGAAATGATGGACATTGTGATTGCTTGATAGATGGCGCGGGGAACACATCAACTTACAAATTTTAAATAGCATGGGGGGTCATGTGGCACATCGTTGAAAATATAGTTCAATTCTCTTTCCAACCATCTATCATTTAGTTCATTCGTTTTTTCACAATTGCATTTGATATCGCGCCAAGGACGGATATGAATGGTACCTTTACCTCGATAATCTTTTGAAAGGTTTCATATGAAACAATGGGACAAAAAAATTTTTGAATGTTTTACCGATCCTACTTTTTTGAGAGAAGAAACATTACATTTACTCGACAGAGGGCGCTGGGGTCATAAACAACTCGAACATTTCGAAAGGCATAGAGGTCGAGTTGCACATCGTTGGAAAGTTAATTCCATTATAGTTTCAACCATGGTTGTTCTGCGGAATCATAATCGCGATGAGTAGCACTAAATATGATCATTAGAGAAAGATTCATTACTTAAATGCTTTTTCATTTTCGAATTCGTTTCAAAGCTTAATTACGTAGAAATTTTCAATCCATACAGTAATCCAATTTTTTTAATTGGTGCGGCCGATAGTTGAGGAGAATCCGTATTGAAGTAAACAAAAAATATTCAATTCACTAAAATGATTTTCACCAAACTGGGTTTACAAAACCACGACACGTGTCTTGCTATACAATAGCTTTTATAGCCTTTTCAAGAGATTATACCCAAATAATACCACAAGTTGGTAATGTTACAACAACTTACAGAATATGACCCAGATCGAAGGATGGAATTCTGTGAAATTATGGTGGAAAAGATAGCTGGGAACCGCAATTACATTAAAAATATTTACACAAAATGTGCGGTACTGGAGTGACACAAACCCCCATATCTTTCGAGAAGGTCACACACAGTTTCCACAGAAACTGAATGTGTGGGCAGGACTTCTGGGAAACCATATTGTAAGTCCTTTATTTCTGTAAGAAAACTTAAACGGTAATTTATACCTGGAGATGCTACAAAAAACGATCGATCCACTCATACTCCAAATACTAGAAGAAAATGAGAACGAATTCCAGGAACACATTACTTCCCAGCAAGACGGGCACCCTCTCACTTCCAACGTCAAGTTCGAGAGTATCTGGATGTAAGATACCCTATGAGATGGATTGGACATCGTGGACCAATCGAATGGCCGGCACAATCACCAGACCTCAAACCTTGTGACTTATCTCTGTGCTGTAACATCAAATCAAAAGTATATGAACTTCAATCCGACTCTTTGGGAGAACTGAAACAACGAATAACACAGGTGTGTGCTGGTATATCTGCAGATATGTTACATAATGTTCGGGAAGAATTTTAGAATCAAATATTTCATTATCAAGAAGCATTAGGCGGACATTTCGAACACCTAATTTGTTAATTCACAACAGTTTTGCTTCTTATGCATATTGCGAAAAAAGGTATAAACGAAATAAAATTAAAAGATGGTTGGAAAAGAAATTGAATTGTCTTTTCAACGATGAGCCACATAACCCCCCCCATGTTATTTGAAATTTTCTTGTTAACCCCACGCCATCTATCGGGCAATCACGATGTCTTTCATTGCAAAAGGTAGCATCGGTGATATCATTCAAAACTTTTTTTTTCATTGTTCTACGTCGCACCATTCGAAGGTTGGAGGATTATAAAAAGCCGCACTTATGCTTGTTGATATATGTTCTTTTCATTATCCATGTGTGTGAGTGCGTACGTTTGTATGTGTGTTATGTATATGTATGTATATATGTATGTATATATATATATATATATATGTATATATATGTGTATGTATGTGTAGATATTCGTAAACTTGATTTATGTGTTTACTATCATGCACTGTGTATATTTCTTAACTATCAATTTTTTATATTAGGACTTCCTACTTCAAATAAAGATTTCATTTCATAATCACTCAATTTTCATTAGAACATAAACAGTCACGCACAAGTAGTATAACGGTTTCAACTAGTATACACTTCTGTGACTAAACAATGTTTATTTGCAAATTAAAAAACATTCATTTTGTTTAATGCGCATAAACATTATTATTATTGAAAACAAGTCCTCATGATTTGGCAGAACGTTTTCACAAAGTATATTCTAGGTCCGCTACAATGGTTTTTTGAATTTTTTATTTGGAATATATCCGATAGATCTTAAAAGATTTACCGACGAAGAGTTTCTGTGAGCCTACACCTGCTGTTGATTAAAAATTATATGGAACGTTTGGAAGTTATAAAAAATGCTGATAACTCGATTTTAGATGCCGTCAATACAGCTCCATCATCAGCCAGTGAACGAACTGCATTTGCTACAAAGGATATAGCAGCTCCAACTTCTTCATTGAATAAGCAAGACCCTTCTACGAAGAGACCAAGTTATTCCACTGACATTTCTTCAAATATCTGAAGTGGGACAGGTCCTTCCTACTCCAAAGTTATGGTGGTTATGAAAAATGCTGATAATTCGATCTGTTATGCGACCAATGTTCCATCAATTTCCATAGAACAAATTCCACCAACAATATTTCAAAGAACCGCAGTGAAGCTGGTCCTCCAACCTCCAAATGGAAACATCAATCACCAATTACTGGTATATTTACATAATTTTTTCACAATCTTTTATCAGTTTCTTCTACCAGTACCAACGAAAAGTCAGCTAGTTGAGCCAAACTACATTTGGCCTCTTAAAAGGCAACTAGAAGATCAGGCAAGGAAGAAATCATGAAAGTACATACATTGTAGATATAAAAAAATAATCGATGAAAAAAGTTGAATTTTATTTATAATGGAGGCAGTAGAATTATATTACAGAGCCAAATTTCATTTCCAAACAAATGTTTCCATTCATATTTTATCGAATAAACTCACCCAACAAGTCATACTAATCTTCAATAATTACATTTTCATATTAGGCAATCCATACCACGTGACCCAATATGGCGGTTGTTGGCACACAAACTGATAATCGCCATAAGAACATCATTGTCAGTGTGCACTTTTGGCTTGTGAAAGTGTATTTTTGGTTATTTTCGGAGCTTTTGTGTTGTTAATCAACAATATCCAGATGGAGAGTGAAGCAGAAGCTTTGGTGAACGGTATGCTTGAAAATACATCCCCATCTTCTGTTTACATTTTTATCAATGTATTTGTTACAGGTATAAAATGAAGTTGAGGATTGATCAGTGATTTAGATCCTTTTTACACTGAATATTTCCGAACTGAATTGTTGGTGCTCCTCTTGTTACGAATATGGATATTATTCCGTATTTGCTTTTTACTCAGCTTTCTCAAATGCAGATGAAGCCCTATACAAGTTTAGAACCCATACATATTTTGAATCTGGCTTCGTTGTGAAGGTGAGAACAAAAATTCAGAATCGTTAATATATTTTAGTCTAGTATGTTTTTTCCTAGGTAGCAGGTTTTTTCTAATGATAAATGTACAGTTATTATTATAAATTAGGAATAATAATACATAAGAAGCAATTTATCACTTCTGATCTGATCTATTTTGTTTATTATAAGAGACATTGATTTGATATTTAAGAATATTACTTCTCAACTTTCATAATAGTTCTTTCTAATCAACATAACTTTTTTTTACGTAAAATTTTCACAGAATGCAAATTAAAAACCTTCAGATGTTTGGTACATAATTGAAAAGGATGAAAGCATTTGAACTGCTCACTGTACTTGTATGGCCGGAAACAGTGAAGTAGGTGGTCATATTGGTGCTATATTAGAGGCAATGTCACGCACAGATTTGAAAGCTGTGTGGTCAATGCCATCCAGTCAAAAAATTTATTGGACGACTTGCCTCTTGCTCAGTTGTTTTAAAAAATTAAATGTTTCAAATGAATATATCTAAATGTTTGTTTATTTGTTGTTTTACTGATTCAGTTGATCAATCTTTATTAATTACCAATTATAATAGTATATTGAAGTATAAGTGGATAAAAAGGGCTTTAAAACACGCGCGATTTTTCGAGCACGACGGCGCAGCCGGAGTGCTCGAAATAGAGCAAGTGTTTTTAAGACCAGTTATCCACGAATACTTTACGTTATTTTTTTTTATTGGTGCACTTTGAAATCATATATACTGGTATTATTACTACAAAAAATAGATATAAGAACTAATAATGCAAGAAGGTTGAATTCGTGATGTGACATCAGTATACCTTTCGTTGTCATGGAAATGAGAAAAACATTCATTTGCAATTTGTTACCAAAGATCAATATTTGTTGTCACCAGAGCTCAAAAATGAATTATTCTAATATCGATTTTTTGAATAGTGAGGCAGAATCGCGGTTAATACCGCGAAAATCCAGTGGTATATATAAAAAAGAATATGAAAAGTTCATCAAATGGATGGAGGAGCACATATAAATGAACGAATCGTGAGTAATATTTTGTTTGACGTTACAAGGTGTCAGTCAGATCAATAATCACAAATTTGTCATTTAGACTTCACGTTTCTCGATTTGTTGATGTTGTCATGGTTACCTTTAAAAAACGCGCGTTTTTTAAAGTTCGATTTAAACACGCTGGGGCGTGCTTTAAATGGGTAAAAAGGGGCACCAATAAAAAAAAATGACATGATATTGATATTTGTTATAGTACAATTCCGATAAATATGACGATATATCCAATTTTTACTGTTAATGAATTACAATACCCTTTGAAGGTTGTAGAAGGTTGTAGACGATGTCTTTTAAGGAAAACTTTAAAAATACATTAAATTATTGACGTCCGAAACGAGAGTAATCAAATACTTCACAAGACTTGATTGAGGCTTTCGATAATTGCCTGAAATATCTAAAATGGGAAGGTTGAGATCAAAAGACATATTTCTGAATATTTTTATTCATTGAGTCACCAGAATCCTAAAGAAAATTTGTATTCCAGTAATTCAATTACAATACCTATAAGAATGTTTTTTGCGGATTTAGGTATGAACATTCATTTGGAGTTTTCTCTACTTCTGAAGTGGAAAATATATCAATTATCTAAATATATATATATAAACTTTATTTGAAAAATGGGACCTCCTAATGTACAATAGTTCAGAGATATACAAGTCAGCAAAATCATACAAGTAATCGCAGGAGCAAATCGAATCACAAAAGTCTGGAGTTATAGGTATCCATGACGGGATGAAGGATGGTATCACGAATGTGCACACAGGGTATGTCTGCTGCAGCCTCTCTGGTACTTGATTTTCGAATCCGTAAGATCTTCTAGGTTGATTGCAGCTAACCATAGAGCTCTTCTCCTCCTCGATAAGTCATTTTAACTGGTCAAAAACTTATGATTTGAAACTGTAAACACCGAGTGAAACCCGACTTTATCCCTGTCGTGACGTGATCCACAATTAACTACAATGCAAATAAGGGGCATTTTCCTTCAGTTGAAGGACGAATATCCATATAATAATCCAAAATTGAAAAAAATACTCAAATTCGCACAGAAAATCACAAAATAATCACTTTTGCCACTATGGTCGCTTATGACGAATTACAATGTGTGCCAACAGCCGCCATATTGCTTTCGTTTTGACAGGTCGATGGATTGCCTAATTAAATGATAACTTAACCTCAGACCCATATGGGATAATAACCTAATGTATTTACTTACCGAGAACGCCATCTGATATCTGACCGTCCAACTTATTAACATTGCTGCTGTTATACCCGCAGGAGGATCGATCGCTCCCACTTAAGCCGCGGTCCGACTAGGCTGGTTAGTAGCCGCTACTAACCAGCCGCTGGTAAATATCGCCATCAGCCAGCGGATCTGAAGGGTTCACATTATAAAGTAAATCGCCGCTAGTACAGTTGCTGATGACGTAGACGTCATCTGCTCCCGCACCACTCTTCTTTGACTTTTTTATTTTGTAAACTTCACTTCTATATGTATCACGTAGACTTTTTATGTTTCTCTTCAATGGGACCAAACCTGATTTTAGGCCTCGTTCTTCAAGTCTTTGCAATAACTCATTATAAGCTGCGTCTTCGGCATTTCTGTTAATGTAGTCTGCAGACGAAGCGTCCCACAGGCAAGGATAATTTCGGAATAAATCTAGAAATGTTTTAATGTCTTTGCCCGACCACTTGTTGCTGTCAACCATATTCACAGTTTATCACAAAAAGAAGTAGAAAATACAGTATAACGAAACTAAATAACACTGCATAAAACCAACTAGACATGTCTTAATTCACCAGCCGCTTGTGAGCTACTAGGGGTTCACATTGGCTGGCTGGCGCCAGCGAAGAGATCACGTGACTGCCAGCGGAGGGTAGGCAGCGCTAAAAAGTTGAACATGTTCAACTTCTGATTGCGGCTAGTAAACCAGCCGCTGGTTCTGGATCAGACTAGGCTGCTTGCTGGCAATATTACCAGCGGCTGGTTAGTAGCGGCTACTAACCAGCCTAGTCGGACCGTGGCCTTACGTCTGGTAGGCGAGTATTTCAAGACTGCCACCCAGTCTCCTCTTCAGTAGGTTTAAGACTCTGTGCGAGTTAAAAATACAAAAGACATATTTTTATTCAATTTTTTATTTGAAAATTTACATCAAACAATTCGGTTATTAGCGAATATCGAGAGGTACATTGTTACAGTGTTTTTTTATATTTTTGGCGTTGGCAGAAATAAAAGAAGACATGCAATCAATACATGTTTGACGCTCAGTTTTTCGTCACAAATTTTGCACTTGGGTTCACTTTTGTTGTTGAGAAGATGGTAGTGGGTGAGTTGCGTGTGGTGAGCACTTTCTCTTTGTTCTTTGGGTAAATTTTGCCGAATGTTTCACTTCAAGACGTTTTGAAATGGATTCATTTCATCGGTTTTTGCCACTCACTACACGTCCTTGCCAGGGAATATGTTTTCGTCTTGCAACGTGCATTTATGAATCAGCAACCCTATAAATTTCACAATATGTGAATCAAATAATAACTCGAAAATTAAAGTTCTGTAATTCGTGTAAAATTTTCTCCATCTTCAGTGCTCATCTAAAATGTATGTGATATAATTTTGATGTACACATATAAAAGATTGTTCAGTACCTCTCATGAAAATTGAAAATAATCTTGATTGAAGTAAAACCTGTGAGCATTCTCACATGTAATGTTAGTTCAAATTAATGAAAATTTCCTATCTTTCGTATAATTCAACATTTGAAAATTTTCGGCCAACGCAGACAGCCGTGGTGAGACAGCGCACTGTCAAGTGTCACGTTGTGTGCGATGTACAAAATTATGATTATGGGTAATGAAGTCATTGTAACTTTGAAATTATATTATATAGAAGCAGTTTTGCCTATAAGGTTGAGAGAAATATCGAGGCAAATTGTTCTGTAACGATTGCCAAACCACTTATATTGGAAGAACTTTCAGAACTCTCAAAACTAGAATGAAAAAACACACCGATAGACCCAACGATTCAACTTTGGGTTTTCACTTGAAATATAAACATCACTCCTTCAATCCAGAAATCAATAGCATGATTCTACAAAATTTAAACTCTAGGAATAACACAGAACTCGACTTTATGAAGATCTAGAAATAAATAGAGAATGCTTGAATAACAGATTTTGTATTAACACTGAAGTCAACTTGAATAGAAATTTTGTACCACTACATCACAGATTGAGTCAGTCAACCCGTGAGGTGTCCGGGCAAAAAATAGCACCTCAACCACATCCGTTAGTCGTAAGAGGCGACTGAGGCTGTCTGTCCTTCACCCCTTCCTTTCTTGTTTCTTCTTTCGTCTCGAGGATAGCCACTGGTGTTGATTATCTTCTCGAATGGATCAAGGGAGTTCCGCATCCGTGGTTGGAATTAATAACTGCCCTCGTGTGGGATAAGGGCTCTGAGCACTACGTCTTCACTTCACTTTATTTCTCCTTTCAACTTCAGACCCTCATCGAAATGACTTGTATGGATCAAGGGTTTCATGAAAACCATCTATCTCTCATCACTTTCAACTTCTCAATATTATCAAGCTAACCTTATATGGAATAAGGAGTTTGAAAGTCTTTTCGCCTTTCGAAAACACTCTCTTTTTTCTTCTAACAGTCTCACATTGAAATGCCTTGTATAGATCAAGGGTTTCATGAAGAAACCATCTTTCTCTCACTATTTTCAACTTCTCAAGAAGAGCCTTTCCAAGCCAACCTCATATGGGATAAGGAGTTTGAAAGTCTTTCCGCCAGTTCATTGATGAGAATCGACTTTCTCCAGTCAACCTTTATAATACAAGGAGCTTGAAAGTCCTTTCACCAGTTTATTATTATAACGGAATCGACTTTGTCAATCCAAACTTATATAACTTAATGATGTAATATTAACACTGCGGAGCAGTATAAGTTACAAGTTGTATATAAATGACTAATACCATAGACCCACACATAAATATATAATTTTTATTATTCTCGTAGTTTGGAAGAGATATCTCAAGATGATAATATTTCATCTACCTATTTTTGTATAAAGTAAATATAAAAGGCCCTGTGTTTTGTATTATATCTCTGGAGTAATTTTTTTTATTATATGGTAGACTTATTTGAAAATTATGTTGGCAAGCTATCAATTCGTTTGTTAGACGATGATTGACCACCAGCATCGGTGAGGCGTGTATCAATGGTTGCCTATCGATAAGTTCTAGGAAACTCATCGTAGGTGTAACTTACAAAGTGGGGCGACCACATGCCGTCAAAACAGCTGATCGAGACTATAGGGATTGTCATTGAATATATTATGTCCTTTTCCTTCTCAATAGATTGGAAAATGTTATTCGAATATGAAAAAGGAGGTTGAGAGGTAAATTTCAATTACCCACGGAATTTGGATTTCCGGTTCTCGAGTGAGAAAATTAAAGGAAGGTTCTCTTCTTGCTGTGAAAGTGATGGCGAGGCCAACCATGTAATTTTTCTCTTCTGGTAGTAGTTTTGAGAAAATACAAGATTCGAAATGATTATGGTTCTGCACGAGATTGGCACTACAAGTTAGTTAGTAATGGAACTTTGATAATTAATGGATTCAAAGTGTAAATCTCTCTATATATTTGAAACACCCTTCTTCGAATGAAGGTGAGAAATTCATGAACAGAAATAATTTTACAATAAAGATTTTAATATTACATTGGTATGAACTCCCATGGTTTCCTCAACTTCTAGCAATTTCGAATCTAAGCTCGTTTACTTTGTTATACAGTATGATCAAGAATATCTAAACAACCTTCGATAATCAAGTCTAGAGCTACGAAACCAGGAAGTACAAATATATTGGTCAGATACAAATCGTATTAATATTATTGGGTTCTTGGTCCCTGGTTCTTGGTTCCTGGTACCGGTCAATTGAGATTGTTACCTACAGGCAAATTAATTCATGGTTCAGGACTATAAGGAGGTCACATATAGATGACTCAGAATGCTGATTGGTCCTACCGAAGGGCTGATTTGCTGTGTTCCTGTGGACATCCAGACTAGTAGCACTGTGGGTGTCAGACTGTTCTCGAATATTTTTTTGTAACTCGTTCTGAGTTGAAGTGCTTGGACACATTACGTTGTTGGTACAAATCACGTTGTCGATTTTTAATTCCATCGTCTATTTACATTGTGTATGTATTTATTCACAATTTTTGTTATTGAACTTCATTGAGTTGATTTTCTCCAAAGGTATAAACATAATTGATCATGCAACAGTGTGTGATATTTCGAAGTTGGGAAATACCCATATTTTTGTTGTCATATGTTTTCTAAGTACAGAGACCTTTATTACATAACTGTACCTATTGATAAACCTTCTCAGCATGTTTAATTGTATATATGATTATAGTACCGATACCGTTGTTTTTATAAAGTTGATGTTCACATATCAACCTCATTTTGAATTCGAAGAAACGCCTGTATCGATATTATACTTCGAAACGTAACCCAATGATTGTACAGGAGAGAAAATATCGAAAACTTTTTTTTTTATTGAATATCTATATGTGATTTCTATAATGTGGGATACCACATTATTGTGATAATTGGAAAAACATTGGATATTGTAAGCAACCAGAGTTTGATTTCTAAATAAACCCATTCACAGAGTATTTTCCAAATTGTCCATAATTTATGTATACGTGTTAATCTACAAGTTCTCAGTTGTAGTAGATTATTTTTCTAGTTTTATGTTTTACTGAGAGGCGTCCAAAAAAAAATAAGAAAAAGGGCCACAAAATAATAATATTCAACATCACACTATATGAATCTGTCAAAGCTAGTCTCGAGTAAATTAGCCAAGGGAAAATAAAGTAACATCTTGTGACTATTAAATAATAGCCACATAAACCTCTACAATGAGTTTGAAAGTCTTTCCACCAGTTTATTTTCATTTTTATTATTATAATGAATTAATTCTTTTTCTCCAGCAGTTCTTCCACTTCCGCATCACCCACCTCAGCTTTGCATCTGTCAACATCGTATCTTTCAAAAGTTCTGCTTTTTTTCCAAACATCCTATGATTCTCCTATTCCACCAAATTCGCAACGGAACTTAAAACTCAATATCTAGTTCCTCTCGATATTTCTCTCAACCATACAAGCCACACTGCTTCTATACATTTTTCATAATATAATTTCAAAGTTAAAATGACGTCATTACCCATGATCATGAATTTGTTAATCTGGCCACATCGCACACAACGTGAGACTGACAGCACGATGTCTCACCACGGCTGTCTGCCGTTGGCCAATCATTTTCAAAAGTTTTGAAAAAAGTTGAATTATACCAAAGTTAGTAAATTTTTATTAATTTGAACTAACATTATAAATGTGATTCTTTGAACCAGGAACATACAACGCATGTGAAAATGCTCACAAGTTTTACTTCAATCAAGATTATTTTTTATTCTCATGACAGGTGCTGAACAATCTTTCATATTTGAACATCAAAATAATATTATATATATTTCAGATAAGCACTGAATATGGCCGTGGGTCGAAAGCGCTTTGCTTAAATATACAAAATTTTACACAAAATACAGAACTCTGATTTTCGATTTAGAATTGAATTTTCAAATTATAACTATTTTATTTACGAAAATTTTTGTGAATATTCAATTTAAATGAAACTCTAGCCCACGCTGATAAACAGGTAACGCCAATGTAAAAGTTAATGCTGAGGACCCACTACTACCGTACCATCCTTGTATACGACGTGAGAAAGAGTTTGCCATCCTATGGGGGATAAATCAATAAGGAATCTTGAACAAACGAGCGTTCTCAGCACGAAAATCTGATAAAGTTGTCCTGAACTCTTTTGTATGCACCAGCAAATTTTAAACACCCTCATGGATTCTCGGTCTGAAAAAGTTCGTAGTAAACGAATATTCCGGTATATGAGGTCGGGAAAAGATTATCTGTAGCATATCTTTCAATACTTTGATAGATGGAGGTAGATCTACCCATTTATAATTTTTTTACGTAAATCGTGCACAAAACAAACACTCTTGTTATTGATTGATTTGTTTGACAATTCTTTGGAAAGTTGAAATAAAAGTGTCTTAATTGAACTTTTCATAATTTCTAGGTTCGAGAATTTTTCTAAAATTTTCACCCATGATATCAGTAGCGCTTGCAATATTTCTGGAATTTTATTCAAAAATATCGGTCGATTACAAACAAAGAACCCCGCACGAAAATATGCGGGAAATTGGCTATCGGTCGAATTGACTGAAATTTTATTATGTTATAGTAGGATAGTAGTTGTGCTAGCACAACTACTTAGGATGGGTCATTAGAGAAAAGTTTGAGTTCAAATGATTTTGTATGTTTAGTTTCTGAGATATAAGCAGCCAAAGTTCGTAATAACGTCGTATTGGGGAAGGATTGACAAAGAAAAAAACTGTTTCTTATATACATTATAATTGAACATAAACATGTTCAATTATAATCTTATTATGATGATAGTACATTAGGGTGTATACGGGGCATAGTAAAAAATATCGTTTTACCGGATTTTTTTTCCAGCACTATTTCAAAACCAATAAGTCATATTTTGTTAAGATATTATAGTTTCAGTTTATTGTAGGCGAAAAAACGTGTTTTGTTTCTTGATGACTCTCTCTCTGTTTGAAATATAGATTTTTTTTTATTTTCGAGTATACCCCTCTACTGAAAACTATTGACAGATCCTTTTTGATTACCACTGCCCATTGAATGAAAGATAGTTCTGACGAACTCAATTGTTCAATACTACCTTTCATTTAGATGAAGGGTGCGTTACATTTTTTTTAGGTCATTTACAATGTTTTTATTGAATATCTAGAAAACTGTTCCGTTAATTTTACTCACAATATTTTGAAAATGTTGACTATCATATACGATAGTTTTATCAACTTTGTATGTTGCATTTCTAGGATATGCATTTTTGAAGTTTACGGTATTACGATATTTGGGGTAACCTATCGATTCAACAAAATTTCATGGAACCTTTCGACACATTCAATTATATTATAAAACTTTTCGAAATCAATTATTTGATACTATGAACAACACAAACCACACTCAACAACAATTTGGAACTCAACAGTATAGACTCAAAAAAAAATAGAATTATAAATAACGACTTCTAACATAAAATGTCAATTAATATTATGGATATTATAATATAACAAATCGAAAAGAACCTGATATTGTATAGCGAAATACGCGTCGTGCTTTAGTGAACCCTTAGGTAGTGAAAATCTTATAGTGTATTGTAGTAGTGAACTCTTAATCGGAATTGAAAATAATTAGTTATAAACAACATAAAAACATGATTGAACTCTCAAATAACAAACAATAAACAAAACCTAAATTCAAATAATATTATTAATATTATTATTTATTGGACTATTTGCGCAATCTAAAACATTGATCAATAGTTCATTGCTAGGGTACTTTATTGCTTCTTGATGACGAACAAATCCTAGGTACCAAAGTACGCTGCAAATATGGGAACAGCAGCCCAATGTTCTTGCTCCACTTTTGTAGGTACAGTAGTAGCCTAGAATACGTTCATATGCAGGTGCATCAGGAATAATACTGAAGGATATCCACAGTTGACACTTTATAGCATTCCTAAATCTGGACGCTATGCGGCAGC
>JAFIRS010007083.1:0-28560 GCA_018342105.1 Gonioctena quinquepunctata | reverse complement strand
TTTAATATTTATTATACAACCCGAACAACTAGAAATACCCTTCGATTCCCATGTTTTTTGTATTTAGATTTTTTTGGGAGGGATGGAATGAACAGTATTCCGCCATCAAAAAAAGGGTTTTTTGGCAATTTTTTCCTAATTATCCTGCGAATCCCCAATTGAATTTATTTTTAAAATTTCCATCGCCTGTGTCTTTTGATATACTAAAGTTTGCCCTTTCTTCAACCAGTAAAGTGACCAAAGCCCGGGCAAAAACAGTGACCAAATAGAGCTTCGATTTTTCAGTTTCAGGAACTCTACGGTTTTTTACTGAATGTATAGATCCCCAACTGATTTCTGAAATTTCGATAAAATTAAAAAAGAGTGGTAAACCCTGGGAAGATCGGAACGTTAGAATTTGAATCGAATTTTTTACTATTAATGAAGACTAATGAAAAAAAATTTTCCCCAAATAGTTTACGTTTCTCAGGAAAAATTATTGTCCGGTATAAATTTTTAGAACTTTCAACAATATTCTCGTTATAATGATACTTGAAATAAATTTATTTCAGAGAATGAAGCAAAATTCAAACTTTCGACTCCCGGGAAATTTTTTTTTCAACAAGGGGGATTTGTTATCATACGGGGAATATGAAATCAAACAATTCATTATCGTTTGGAGACATAAATGACAATAATGTTTTTGTATTGACTAAAAAATTGCCAACACGCGGAGCCCCCAGTAAAAAACACAATAGTTAAAAAGGAGGCCGAGTTAAAAAAACCCCCAAATAAGTATGTAAATATACAGAGGGGGTTAATTCCTGAAAAATTTGGGGGGTATGGGCTAAATTTTCTTTGTAAAAAGTGACCCCGGGTAAAGTGTGAAACGGAAGCTGAGTTGGTCTATAAGTATATATATATATATATATATATATATATATATATATATATATATATATATATTTATTTTATACGTAAAATATAAATTTTAATTTTTATTTATTTCTATAATATAATATAATAATTTATACCAATTTCCCGAAAATTGGTATGATTTTGCAAATAAAGAAAATATTTGCTGGTTAGTTTTTTTTAATTTTAGGGTTATTAAAATGTTTGATTGAAAAAAATTATTTTTAAGGAGATTAAAGCGGGTATGGATGTTTACTTTTTCGGCTGGATTTTTTGCATTTTCTTTCCCAAAAATTTTTCCCCCCCTTTTCTTTTCACTTTTCCCGACCGGGCTTTTTAAAACCGTGCTTTTTTCCGATGTTTACAGCCCCGGGGAAAAACCAATTTTTGAATTTTTGATTTTTAAAAACCCCCAAATTTTTTTTGGTTTCCCGCAAATGTTTTTGCCCCCCGCACTTTTAAAACCATTTTGGCTTTTTTTTTCGGTCCCCCTTTCTGCACCGGACCCGATATCACCTTTCCCTTAATACTACACGGGAGTAAAATTTTCAGTTTTTTGGGGTTTGAAAACTCCGGGGTTTCGAAATTTTGCCCAAAGGGAAATATTTCCCTTCTTCCCATTAAAAAAGCGGGAAAAATTTCGTTTCCCAAAAATTTACCGGCGGTAAAATTAAAATGCAAAGGTTCTTTCCGGAAGTGGGTTCTTTTTAAAGTAATGTCGTTCCGATGAAATTTTCCGAAAGATTTTGCGAAATATTTTCGAAAAATTGTATTAAAAAAAAAAATTGGGAGTAAAATCACCATTTAAAAATAGATACCCCTGTCAAATGAATAACAAAGTTTTAAATGAAAATTTCTTTTTAAAAATAATTTCGCCAGCCCAAAACCCCCCCATCCGAAAGCAGGTTGGGTGGGGGTTTTTTGAAATTTCGGGAACCCTGAAATTTACCCAAAAAACCCTTTTTTTAAAGAAAAAAAGGAAAAACATCTTTCCCAATTTTCGAACCTTAACGATTCTCAAAGGGGAATTCCCGGCATTTGGCTTCGAAATTTTTCAAATGAGTTCAGGAAGGCAAAATTAAATTTTTCAGTGAGATTCTTTTGAAAATGGAAAGTTTTAAAAAAATAAGAATGGATTGTTTTTTGTTTTCCCGTTTTTAAAAAGGGAATATGGGTTATTTTGCTCGTTGAAAAGGTTTCAAACAAAAAGAAAATGCTCTTTAAAGTGGAAAATAGCAGAAAGTTTTTACCGATCATTCTAAAGAGAAATAAAAATAATCCTGAAGGGAAAATTTTATTTTCTGTGGAAAAAAGAAATTTTCTGGTTTTTGTACACTCTTGAAGATACCCCTTTTTTTTTTAAAATACCGAAAATACTTTAAAATTTTCGATAGAGTCGAATAACGTTATCAAAAAAACTTTTGCCGTGCTGAACAAGAGATTGGCCAAAATTTACCCCAGATTTTAAAATCACATTCAAAGAATTTTTTTCCCGAAATCGAAAAGTCTGTTGTTTTTCCGCCACTATAAAAACCCTTTTCGAATTTTAAAGGCCCCTTGCAATAGAATATAATGAAAAGCCCCCTTGGTTATTACTAAATTTAAAGTTTGAGTATTCAGTATTAGTCTTTTTGCCTTTTCAAACATTGAATATTAAAAAAACCCCCAAATTTCCCCCTTCGAAAAAAGGGGGAAACACCTTTTTAGGGTTTTTGATTCCGGGTTTTATCTTTTTCAGGCAATGTTTCCTTAACGGGGTTTTCGACATGGGAGACAATTTTTGACGAAATACCCCATTCGTTTTAAAACCCCCATTTTTTCCAAAAAATTTACCATAGGAAAACTTTTCCCCCGACCTCGATTTCGATTTTTTTAAAATTTAAATGCTTTCTTTTGGGGTTTTTTGGGGGATAAAATTGGACCGGCGGCCGGTTTTCGCCCTCCCCAAATGGATCCCCCAGGGAACACCGCAAAGGGGGGGTTTTCCCCTTCCTGTTTTGCGTTTGCCGGGGACGTTTTTTTTCGTCCCCCCGGAAGACGCTCGAGCCGGAAAAAAGTAAAATATTTTTTCATACTATGTATTTACGTCCCAGTACGAAAAATTCCATCAAGATTCATGTTAAGGGTAAAAAAGGGGGGGAAACCCAGCGATTTCCGCGTTGGCGGGTTAGGGTTTGGGGGGTTTTTAAAATTTAAATCCCCGCTCCTCAGTTGGGGCCAATAAAGACCGGGGCGATCGGGAAAATCGGCGGTGGGAAAAAGCCAAATGTTTGGCGTTTAACCCAAGGCCAGTTTTTGTAGCCGGGAAATTTAAAAGGTTTTCGGAAGTTAAGAAAAAAAAGGAAAATTTTTTTAGATGATTTAAATTTTTTTCACATAAGATAAATCCCCCAAATTTTTTTGAAATTTAAAATTTTTCCGAAGTATAAATAAACCCATGTCAAATTAAAAAGTTTAAAAAAGGGGGTAGGCAAACTGCCGAAAGTCCGGAATAGAGATGCCGCTGACCATGAAATGAAAAAATTCTTTTTATTTTCAAAATGAAAAAAAAATTTTCCCCGAGGGGCCATTAAACACTACGAAAAGGGGTCCCAGCACATTTTAAAATGACAGTTAAAAACCCGAATTTTTTTTTGGTATTTTGAAAAGGGTTTCAAACAATAATTTGGTGTTTTTTTGAAAAATTATAAAAGTTTTTAAAAAAAATAAAGGGGTGTTTTTGTTGTTTTTTCGGGATAAAGTCCCCGAATTTTTTGGAGGAAAAAATTTATTGATTTTTTGAATGTTTTGGGTTTTATTTTCTTATTCATTAACATAAAAGGGAAATTTGAATTTTTAAAATTGCCCAAAAATATATATATATATTATTAAATTATTAATATATAAGTTTAATTTATTTTCATAAAAACAATATATTATTATATAAAAAATTTATGACCAAACCTCTGAAAATGGTATTGAGTTTGGAAAGGATTATAATTCCTTGAAATCACTGAAAATTGAAGAATAAAGAAAATGAACACACCAAATCTACATTCAAGTGCAATGAGAATAATACAATAATTTTTTTTGTACACTCTCCACAAAATGCCTAGTTTGGATACTGAGAACAGTCCGCAAAAAGCCACTGTAGCGGACTTGTACTAAAAGTCGTCATGGCAACACATTACCGACTGTTTTTGTTTAGTAAGAAAACTCATAATTAATATTCTAAAAACGTTTCAGGAGACGCAATAAACCATGGATTATTTGGAATTGTGTTGTGACAGTACACATTTTCTTCCAAATATTATCTTGGAATGCTTATTTAAGAAAAAAATTCTAATATTTGGCAAGTATTGGACAAATGGACAATCGCTTGCTAGATATTTGCACAACTTCCTCACACTACTGTATGCATGGTGATTGGAAATGTATGCACGTCGAGGAAATAGGTGTAGCATTTCTGTTCTGTTCATTTGGAAAGCTAATACAAAGAATGTTGTTAGCGACACGCACGTGAATGGCTTTAGCGGACATCATCCTCATATTCCGGACTCGGCTGGTGCCTCGTAAACATTCCGATTCGCCTGCTAATGCCTCACTTTGCGTACTTATTACATAAACTTCTATTATAGATATGACATGAGTTATCATATTATATCATATCATGTCAGAAAATAACAGTTTCAAAAGCTTGTCAAAAAAGACTTTTGACTTGAGTTTCAATTGAATGCTTCTGAATTTGTTATCCATTGATGTAGTAACAGAATAATTAACCTCATATCTAACAAATATGTACCTTTACAATTTTCATATAACTTCACTTGCAAGGGAAAACGGTGGCTGGTCGGGTTCACGAGTCTTATCGATATCTAAAGCACACACAGCAATGAAACTCGTAAATAGACCCCCCTCACAAACATCTGTACATTGTACGTATGACAAATCAATTTTTTGAAGCAGGTTTTTTATTCAATACCTTTTCCTGTAAATTTTTCCCAGAATCTATACACTCACAGTCTATCCTACCTTGATTATTGTGAATACTGGGAGCGAAGCATAATGATATTACTTTCTATAAAAACTCACTCCTGGAAATTACCAATATACTGCCAACATCAGCAGGACTATCCCCTTCGCCTCCGCCCAAGGATGGCAAGTTGGATGGCTCACCCCTATGAAACTATGAAGAATCTTGTACATAGATATTATAGTTGTCAATACTAGGATATTTGACATGTATACATAGTATGAAATAAATATTTTGCAATTTGGATATCTAAAGCTAAGCAACATCAGGCGTGGCTAGTACTCGGAGGGGACGATAAGATGGCGATCCCGAGCTCGTTAGAAGAACTTTACCTCTGAAACAACAGAGGATTCGACAAAATTTCTGGTTGCGGTAAGTGTTCCCACCGGCGTCGGTGTTGAACCCTGGTTGCAGAAATAGGCCGACGTTAAATACAGACAGAAAAAAAATTACTTGCATGTCTCAGGTCGCCAATGAATTTATCTAAAACATATTACTAATAAGTAAACGCATTGTGGCAGTTTTCCCAATGGAAAAAATCAAGAAATCTGACGAATTCCATTCAAAATGTCTGTCCAGGAGTCAATTTGAACATAGTGGCACCAAGAGGGTGAAGTAGTCTAATTACCTATGGTCTAATTTGTTGAAAATATGAACAGGATGTTCATAAAAGCAGATGTAGAATCATCTGCGTCTGAAAGATAAACTTCAGTCACTATCCTCCATCGTCAAGATAACCTCTTGTGGGGTATTCATGTTGAAAAGGGAAACATTCTCAATTGAATATTGATAGAAAGATTTTTCTGTGAATCGAAAAATCACCATAAAAATGAATGTTTCCCTTTTTACCTATGGTCTGTTACTACTCAGAATTATTGATATCTAAGGGGTTTTTGTTAATAATTCAATGATTCGAGAAGACGGCCCAAAGATGGCTAACGAGTTCTGTGATTCTATTAAAAATTGGTACTCGGGGCTTTTTGGTGTGGTAAATGGGGAATGTATAGCCAAAGTAACAGAGCTCAGCAGTGCTGACAAGTTTGTGGATTTATGGTTCAAATATTGCTATAGAAATTTGGTATCTAGGTTATTGAATGTGCGAATTACATGTTTGTCATAGATGGCATGAAAAAATTGATTTTCAACAGACTTTTCTACAATTTCACTTGAAACAAAATGATTCTTTTGAATGTGTGATATTGGACATCTGTGAATAACAGATTTGAAAGCTTGTCGGACAATGCTCTGTGTTCAAGTTTTGGCATGTTTTCAAATTATGTTTTTTGAATTTGATAGCATTATTCAGTTCGACTCTATGCATGGGAACAAATCAAAGTATCTTTTCAGAATATTTATAAACAAAATGAGTCAGTATCTATCAAATCGATGGTCTATATTTGATATATTTTCGTATTGAAATAGAAGAAATTTCTTTCGATTTTGATTGCCACATTTTGAGAATTAAATTTTTCTACTTCAAGATTATTGTTTTTTATTTCTCTTGTATTTTGGAATGATTACGAATAAATGTCATTACTTCTACGTACGTTTCATTTTTCAACTACTTTCAATATGGGCATGCTTCATCTTTCGTATTCAAGAACCTCTTTTCAACGAAACCGAATTTGTGCTTCTATATTCCATTCAAAAAATATATTCTAAAATCGAGAAAAGGTGAATACAAAAGACATACATTTATACAACATTCTTATTTTTTTCAAAACTTTCCATTTTACAAACGATATCTCACTGAAAACTTTAAGACTTTTTCATACATCATATCCTGAATCCTCGAATTTCAAGGCAAGTTTTTTGATTTAACAGAATACATAACTTTATTTTTCACCCCTGTGGGAAATTATCCCAAAACTCGGAAGATTCCATTTAGCTTAGATTAATCGAAAATTATTACTTGGTTCAAAAAATTTATATGTACGGAAGAATGATGTTGTATATATCTTTCATTTGACTTCCCTAGAATAGCTATGAGGTATGTGTTCAGTGGAAAAATAATATTCACTAGTTTCCCTACAGGAATTTTCAAAACATGTACCAAACGTCTACGATTTTCACAACGATGCACTGTCGTGTATCGCAACAACTAACGAGGATTCGTTTTTAAAATGAATTTATCACTTTAAAAACTTTGTTATTCGTCTATTTAGACAAAGGATATCTGATATTTTGAAAAATGAGGGTGATACTTTTTTGGCTACTAACATCAGTAATGAATGACATTTTACTACTGATCTTGTAATATTCAATTGTTACAATCGAGAATATTTCCGTTTCGACAAAATATGAATTTCATTACTCTCGTTTCGAACGTTCATCGACTCGATGGTTTCCAACGTACACATTATCATTTGTCATTCGCCTAACTCTTCAATCAAATTACTAACTACTCCAGTAGTATAATTCCTATACAGTTATGTTTTGAACACATTTTATTACGATAACGTATTGGATATCGTGGAAGTCGAAAAGAGTTGATACGATTTCAAAGCTGTTTTCACAAGTTTTTGGGATGGTTTGATGCAGTAGATTGGGAATAAATATTTCACAGTAACATATTAGGCAAAAAATATTCTCTGATATTGTGAGTTTCATCGGACAGCCTTTGAGGTGCTTTCATAGTGAAACACACTGCATACACATACTAATTCATAATTATCACCAATATCTCGCGCTGAATAAAGGAATATAAATTGAATTGGAGGCGCTGCTATATCTGGCAACACTGGATGTGCACAGAAGTTGATGCGATGAACGTATAACTCAAAACCAGTAGCAAAGCTGCAAATATGGTTGATAGGAATATTTGCGGATGCAGAAATGTCGGTAATATGTACAGATGGAGATATATCTCAAAGATGGGTGACCAATTTTGCAGTTTTCATTTTATCTGAAGAGTATATTCAAATTCCAAAGTATCTACGTGTTTGTCTCAATGAGGACATTGAAAGTAAATCATCGGAAAATAGTGAACACATTGGTTTATGGAGAACGCCAAGAAGTCGGTAGAATGGAAAAAGAAGGAATTATATATATATAATAAGAAAAGATTTTCGAGTATAATATGGAGAAGTGTCCAATAGGAAAAATGCAAGAATGCATCCAATGACTGGAGAGAACCGAAACTGGAAATTCATCCGATATCTACCGGCATTCTAATCTCCTCATTCCATTCAAATGGTGTTTTTTTTCATGGCTTCAATCAATCTATTTTGGAATGTTTTAAGATTACACCTGGCGAATTGGTTGAAAAAGCGGGATAAAGATGATATCTAACGCAATCGCAGATATAGCGATATTTAACTTTCGATCATACCACTTAAAATCAATTATTTCATCGAAGATGACGTAAGGTTTGAAAACATTCGGATCTTTAATTGACTAATAGAATTGGTTTGTCGCTGAAAGAAAGCTTCAGAAGCGGTTTTGAACTGATATTCAATGTTTTCTAATCATTAAAACTGGAAATGAACAAATAAACATCTCAATTTAACATTTCAATTTCACATACGCATTGGTATGTAAAATCTTCACATATAACAACTCATAGACACGTACCATAATACCATGAGCCGAATGAAAATATGAAACGTTTTTTGTACGAATATAGTAAATATGTTGATAAAGTTTTCAAACACAAAGGACCCTGCACTCCTTTTATGTGAAGTGGCGTCTGGTCAAATTGGTATGTTGTTGTACTCGAGCTAATAACCAAAAGTGTCTATGGGCCCAACTCAATCCTATTACTAGTTTTCTAGATACGGGGTTGAAGTTGAAAATTGCCCGGATTTTAAGATTTTTTTAATTTTATTTACGAGCTTGATTGAATTCCTATTGCACACACACGTTCACTACATGTTGTGGTAATATGTTAGTAAATACGTGAATTTAAAAATACATTCATATCTACAGTTTTTTTGCTAAATCCAATTTTTTCTACTATGACGTCAGGGAAGCATATTTTCAAAAGTTACCCCTCAATATAGTATTTGGCGAGAAAATATTGCACAGTACACATTTCTTATACGGGGTGTTTCATAGAGAGAACCACAACATGAATTTATTTTTGTGAGGATTAATTCAAAACCCTGTACTTATGTATTGATTTAAAAAAAAATATTATTATATATATATATATATATATATATGTTGTCAATGTTGTCGTATGATTAAACTTATAATCATCATTATTATTATAAGTTATTTTTATTATTATCGTTAATGCTGTGTTATTTTACAATTTTCTTCACCTTTTTCACTATTATAGAACCTTATACTATGGCTCCAGTCGATACATATGCATAGAGAGGGCATTCCTGAAGTAGTTCTGGTATCAAAAATCTATATCCAACGATATATTTTTAAAAAATCCACGATTAAACAATATCAAAATTGAAATTTATGGCAAATATTGAATTAAAGCAAGATCAACGTATAGATAAGTTTTGAACATCCTGTATGACAATTCACATCAACAGAAAACTCACCAATGGGATTCGAAAGATTTTGTGTGGGAAGAGTGATGATATGAAAAAAAATGGAATGGCAGAAATTGAAAAATTATAATTTATAAGAATTTGTAAATAGTATGTAAGAGTTAGAATTAGATATCATTCATAAAATCATTAGTATTAATCAGAACAGCGAATAATTCGGTGGGAAGTGATACAAATTCAGAAATCTGTGAAAAAATATAAAGTTGTGAGGGTTGCTATGGAACAGGATAACAAGTTCTGGGAGATTGAAAAAGGTAAGAAAAGAGAAGCCACGTTGATAATTGTAAGAAAAGTATTATTATTATAAAAGGAAACCTATCATTAAAAATTCCCGAACGAGAGAACTCTTGAAAGGCTGAAGAGAAGAAGTAAATAGACAATAAAAATTCCACCTACCTGGTCCAGAAAATAAATCCTTGGAAGGAGTGCAGGTGAGCTGTCATTGAGATCGCAGAAATATGTCAAACGGACTGTGAACTTCAATCAGCAGCAGCAATCAAAGGCAGCAACAAGGTATACTAATATCCGAATTCATCAAAGTGCTACTTTCACATTGAACCAATAACTTTACGTGTCTAAACCACTGGTTATATTGTTTTGGGTTGAACTTCCATAAAATTCCATGCAAAAAGACTGATAATAAGTTCAAACTTTCTTCATCAAATTTTCACTGTCACAAACAATCTAATTGCACCATTTTATATCATTGTTTTGCTAGTGTAAGGTAGCTATCGCAGAGTAGGATATTTATAAGTTTTGATCTGAATGAAACCAACAAAGTTGATTATTCTCTGCAAAACTGTGTTTTTTTTTTCAATTTCTAACTTCACTTTTCTCCACTGAACAGCTTTTATTATCGAATCGATAGTGCCATAGTCGGCAACACCGATTACAGGAACCTGCTACTGAGAAGGGAGTAATTCATCATCATTGGCGTACTTGACTGAGCTGGGATAAGGTAAAAGGGTTTGAAAAGGAAAAAGGTAACATAACATAGCCGGTATTTTTCATTTGTTATGATAGGGATTCAGAAATTATAATCCATGAAATAAATTCACAAAAAAATATACAGATTTAAGAATCCTATGAACAACCCATCATAACAATATATATATATATATATATATATATATATATTGATATGTATTGATGATATAATGAATTATTTTGGTATTATTTCGCCCCACACTTTGGGTGCCAATTGTAATGTAATGATAATTTGCAAATATAAATTGTTGTTATATAATAAAAATTGAAAATAGCTAATGATTTTCTCTCTTCTTCGTTGTGAGCCAAATTGTTATGATATAGATGAGTATTTTCGCCCCGTATAATATTTTTTACAATGATGTAATAATGTAATAATAATTGCTACGTCACTGTTCTCTCGTCACGTTGCTACCAATTGTTATCATTTTCCTTACCACAGCTAAGCACAGTTGGTACGCCTCTTATCTCAGATAGCCGGTTCAGGCAATTGAGCCATTAATTGATATGTCAAATTTATATTTATTCAATGGTCATAAGTATGATTGTTGATCATTGCAGAAAACAAACGACAAAGTATCAAAAAGCAATTATTTCCTTTATTCAGGAAAACTTAAATTTACCTGGCCTACGAAAGATAACTCATTCTATGGTCATATATACAAATTTTCATGGATAATCATGAGAAACAAGTCATGGATAGATAGACACAACCTCACTTTCACCTTGAAAGTGAAATTTTCCTTAATAGTTCAAAATAAAGTGAAGTAAAGTTCTTCTGATGTGATATGCGTTATTTGTGAAATTGTTCAGGACGTGATGTGCACGTTGAAAGTTTATACCTGTCTGGAACTGTCGGTGTTCAAGATATACCCAGAAATTGGATCCCCTTTCACTCCAATCGCTATCAGGAACTCCAATTCCAAAAAGAAGGAACCATTCCAATCCAAATATCAGCTTTCGAATATTTGTGTATGGTGTACAAATAAGGTAATATTGGCTTTTGCTTATAATGTTGAAATTATTTCCATTTTTCTTTCTCCATAAATATATCGTGGCATTCGTTCTAAATTTATTTTCGATCTCCTCTGGCTTTGTTTGTTGTCACCTGGATACCAATTTCGTTCCTCTCCTCCGATTCGAATTTTTGAATTCGCGCACTAAATTGTCACATTTTCACTGTTCATGGTTATGTGTCATAACTTATACATAAAAATATTTTTCCGTTCTTATTAACTATGTACAAATTTCAATAATAATTGCCTCTGACACTTTCCCGCTCTTATTGTCTTACAATTTCAAATTCTACATGTGACCATCTGTTCCCTGATTGGCCATCGTCATCAAGAAGTTTGCTGTTCTACCATTGGCTACTTTTAGTTAGCTACAATTTCATATACTGTATGTTTTTTATAAATTTTTAGATCCATTTTATTCAGGAAAATTTTGTAAATCTAGACTTTTTGTTGTCTTTTGAAGAATTATGGGTTGTAATCATTCTGACAGTGTATGAAATTAATTGTGTTATATAATTTGGACATTTTCATCTATTCATATCATACATAGGCTCATAAAGGAAATAGAACTTCTTAAATTATGTAAAAACATTCTCTTGAAACTAATAGCTATTTATTAAATATTTTTTCTATGGGTTTTTTCTTTTTAAAATATCTAACTGGTTTTTCATAACATAACAACATTCCTAAATTTATATTCAATAATTTTCTACTAGTTAGAAAATTTTGAATATAATTTCTTTATTTCAGTTATTGAGTCTACTTCAACTAATACTATTTTTCTACTTTCAGAAAAACTACCTATGCTGAATTTCAAGAAAAACAAGTTCCACAACGATAACTATTATTTACAACTACTGGTACTACGTTCTTTCGTTCCAGAAAAACTTGACTTGGACTTCTTTTCGGATCAAGAGAGAAAACTTTTTCAAGATTATCATTTTTTTTTTATTTTTTTATCATTCCATCAGTTGTTCTTCATATTCATATTAAATTGGATATTTTATTAATTTGAATCTCTCATTTTATTTACTTTTATTTTGTGTACATACTCTTTAATTATATTCATTTATAATTCATTAATATACCTTCATTATATCTATTAATATACCTTCATATTATTTATCAATATACCTTTATCATCATCATCATCATCTCATATTTCTTTTAATATACTTATTATGTATTATTATTATTATCATTTCCACTTTCATTTCTCTAATACATTCATTTTATACACAAAATATTTTTATTTTCATTTCTTTTCATTTTGCTTCAAAATTCACCTTCCATTTTTATATTTTTCCTCCTTTTTTTTTTTTTTTTTTTATTTTATTCAATATCATTCTTTTCTTTCTACACTTTTTATTTAGACGTTGTTTTATTTCCTCTAATATTTTCTCTCATTGATGTATTTTTTTCTTTACTTTTGTTTTTCATTTTATTTCCTTTTATTCAAATGTTTCTGAAATCCTACCTATCTAACAGATTATTTTTTAACTTTTTTACTTTTTTATTCCATAACTTGCCTATCAAATTTGTTAACCCACAATTTATTATTCCTACATTTTCATTATTTGTCTCTCCTTCTATGGAATCTTGCTTGTTTTGTCACTGCAAGCCTATATTTTATTTCACAAATTTTCAATAGAAATTTCATGTTAATTTTTTCAACTATTTTTTTTATAGATCCAAACTTTCTTAGTTTTTGATCGTCATATTCATTCAACTTCTTTTCTATTTTTATATTTGACATTTTACTATGCAGTATTATTGTTATTTCATTGTTTGTATTTCTTTGTTTCATTTCAAAAATTCTATTCGCCCTGTAAATATCATTGATTTGCATTACTATTATTTTTTCATTTATGTTTCCTTTTTTCAACTCAAAATTTTTGTTAGCCACGTTCATGTCATTCATTTTCATTATTATTATTTCATCATTTTCGTTCCCTTTTTGCAATTAACAATTCATCTTAGCCATTATTATGTCATATATTTTCATTATTTTCACTTTATTATTTATTTTACCTTTTTGCAACACAACTTTTTTATTGTGTACATTTATATCATCTATAAACTCATTATTTTTGTGATCAAAATTCATTTTTATATTTTGTATTTGTTTATCACTTTTTCTAATAAATTGTTACTATCATCTGTTTTTTGTATAACTATCCTTGAATTTTATTATTATTTTGCTCATTACTTTTTTCTATTCTTCTTATTCTAATAATTTTATCTTTTCTCCATTTTTAGTTATTTCACTCTCTACATTTATTATTTTTGAATTAGTATCTTTATGTTGTTTTTCTACTTTTTTCTCAAAGTATTTATTTCATTTTTTTTTTTTTTTTTTTTCATAGTGGTACTTCTTGGTTTTGCCAATAAAATTCCTCATTTTGTTGTCCTATTTTAGTTTTAATTTTTTACTTCCAACAATTCCTTTTTACTTTGTTGAGATTTAGTTTGTATTTTGTTTTCTATACTTTCTATTTTTTTTTTCATATTCTTTATATTTTCTTTCACATTTTCTCTCAATCTTATTTCCTACTCGCTGTGTTTTCTTTTAACTCTTTTAGTTCATTTGACAAACTTTCTTTCTTTCATTCTTCATATTGCCTATTTTTTCTCCCATTCTTTTCTCCATTCTTCTCATTCCATCATTCATTCTTTCTATTTGCTCTTTCATTTCATTTTTTATACTTTCCATATTTTCATTAATTTTTTCTGACTTTTCATTCATTTTTTCTATTTGCTCTTTCATTTCCTTTTTTAATTCGTTTTTCATACTTGCCATATTTTCATTCATATCATTTTTCAAATCATTTCTCATACTTGCTGAATTTTAATCCATTTTTTCATCCATTCTTGCCATATTTTCATTCATTTTTTCTAAAAATTTTTTTAACATTTTATTACTTTCCATTCCTGTACTTTCACTCTTTATTTCTATCTCTCTCACTTTACTACTCTCTCCTTCTTCCTGATCGCCTCTCTCTCTCTCTACCTTCTGCACCTTCTTCCAAGCCAACTTTCTTACCATCTCTCAAATCCATTTTTTATTCACCAATATCTAGCCTTACACGTTTGAATGCCAATTGCCAATGTTCACCCAGTGTTATTAAGAAATAATATTTTTCCTTTACTTGCCCTTACTCTGCCTTGGAATGATATATTGCCCTTACTTTGCCACTACGTTGCGATAAATATCAAGAAATAATATATTTCCCTTACTTGCCCTTCGTTGCGGCGCCAAATTGATATGTATTGATGATATAATAAATTATTTTGGTATTATTTCGCCCCACACTTTGGGTGCCAATTGTAATGTAATGATAATTTGCAAATATAAATTGTTGTTATATAATGAAAATAGCTAATAATTTTCTCTCTTCTTCGTTGTGAGCCAAATTGTTATGATATAGATAAGTATTTTCGCCCTGTATAATATTTTTTACAATGATGTAATAATGTAATCACTGTTCTCTCGTCACGTTGCTACCAATTGTTATCATTTTCCTTACCACAGCTAAGCACAGTTGGTACGCCTCTTATCTCAGATAGCCGGTTCAGGCAATTGAGCCACTACTTGATATGTCAACTTTCAATTTATTCAATGGTCATAAGTATGATTGTTGATCATTGCAGAAAACAAACGACAAAGTATCAAAGAGCAATTATTTCCTTTATTCAGAAAACTTAATTTTACCTGGCCTACGAAAGATAACTTATTCTATGGTAATATATACAAATTTTCATGGATAATCATGAGAAACAAGTCATGGATAGATAGACACAAACTCACTTTTACCTTGAAACTGAAATTTTCCTTAATAGTTCAAAATAAAGTGAAGTAAAGTTCTTCTGATGTGATATGCGTTATTTGTGGAATTGTTCAGGACGTGATGTGCACGTTGAAAGTTTATACCTGTCTGGAACTGTCGGTGTTCAAGATATACCCAGAAATTGGATCCCCTTTCACTCCAATCGCTATCAGGAACTCCAATTCCAAAAAGAAGGAACCATTCCAATCCAAATATCAGCTTTCGAATATTTGTGTATGGTGTACAAATCAGGTAATATTGGTTTTTGCTTATAATGTTGAAATTATTTCCATTTTTCTTTCTCCATAAATATATCGTGGCATTCGTTCTAAATTCATTTTCGATCTCCTCTGGCTTTGTTTGTTGTCACCTGGATACCAATTTTGTTCCTCTCCTCCGATTCGAATTTTTGAATTCGCGCACTAAATTGTCACATTTTCACTGTTTATGGTTATGTGTCATAACTCATACATAAAAATATTTTTCCATTCTTATTAACTATGTACAAATTTCAATAATAATTGCCTCTGACACTTTCCCGCTCTTATTCTCTTACAATTTCAAATTCTACATGTGACCATCTGTTCCCTGATTGGCTATTGTCATCAAGAAGTTTGCTGTTCTACCATTGGCTACTTTTAGTTAGCTACAGTTTCATATACTGTATTTTAAATTTTTTTTTTTCAGGAAAATTTTGTAAATCAGACTTTTTGTTGTCTTTTGAAGAATTATGGGTTGTAATCATTCTGACAGTGTATGAAATTGATTGTGTTATATAATTTATTTTATCTATTCATATCATACATAGGCTTATAAAAGAAATAGAACTTCTAAAATTATGTAAAAACAATCTCTTGAAACTAATAGCTATTTAATAATTATTCTTTTCATGGGTTTTTTCTTTTTAAAATATCTAACTGGTTTTTCATAACATAAAATATATATATATATATATATATATATATATTCTTCAATTCCTCGGAATGAAGGTCTGATTCAGTCAATTCATATAATTTCTCTAACTACATTCCGACATGGTATTTGTTATCATCAGGTTGAAATACTGATATTAAAAATATGGAGTTTGAGACATATTCAACTCAACAAAATATTGAAATGTATGCACTAAAATAATTCTTTGAAAACATATGGTTAGAAATATAACACGTTATTTAACTCAATATAAAAATATCTGTAACATTAATGAGTATTCAGTTACAAATTATTTTATTTGAATTCTGCGTTCGCATCGTACGAACGTTATTGTAGGAGTGTGACTGCGAGGAAGTTATCGAAAATGGTTTGTTTATCTTTCATGTATTCCTATCCTCTTCATAAGTACATGGGATTGTTTATATTGAGTTCTGGTATATGGGCCGGACTGTATTTTTTTGGCAGCATGTAAAGATCACTTTTTATTATTACTATAAACAAAGTTAAAAAATGTTGTTATAAATCTGGCTTAAGATTTTGATATCATTTCTATTGTTGATGCTATTGGAGTCTTTTCCAATATGTATCATTTCAAAGAATGTTCTTACTCTTGGATTCCTTTCTTTGGTCAAAATTTCAACGTTGTTAGTGTCAAACTTATGTTGATTTTCTTTTTCGTGTTTGGATAAGGCTGTAATGTCGGTTTTTGAGTATTTGTGGGCTTGTACTCGTTTCTGCAAATATTGTTTTGTTTGACGTATATGGGTACTTTGACAGTCTTTACACGGTATTATAAATACTGTATGAGTTTGTTAGTTTTTTGGTATTTCTGGTTTTAATTTTGAATAAATGGTTTTGTTCGTATTTTTTGTCGATGTGCAATAGTTATGTTGTGTGTTTCCACTGTTTTATTGATTTTATTCGATAGTTTGTCTATGTATGGTAAAGGTATGTATGTTGTTGTTTTCTTTACTTCATTATCATTTTTATTGTAGATCGCATGTATTCGTTTTTTTATTGTTTTTTCTGCAAAGTGGCTGGGGTAATTATTTTCTTTCAATATACTCTTGAATATTTCTATATTATTTTTACTGAATTTTGGGTGAGCAAGCTTTATAGCTTTATAGCTCTTCAACTAAGGGGTGTTTTTGACAAAAAGTTAGTATAACGATTTGATGCATTTGGTTTGATAAACCAGTTTGTGAAAATTTTTCCAGTATTGTCGTGTATTATTGTTGTGTCGAGAAAGTTTATTTGTTTTTCTATTTTTTTTTCTATTGTAAATTCCAATCTAGGATGATATTTATTAAATTTTTCTGGAATTTAATCAACTTTGTCAGTAAGAATACAGGTTAAACAATCGTCCACATATCGTTTGGAGAATATTGGTTCGGAAGTTAGTGATTTGATGATCTTTCCTTCAACATACTCCATATGAAAATAAATACTACTCACAAATATTGGGAATTGCAATGGGATCTCCAATTGCTGCAACAGTAGCAAATCTGGTTATGGAGTATGTTGAAGAAAATATCATCAAATCACTAACTTTCAAACCAATATTCTTCAAACGATATGTAGACGATTATTTAACCTGTATTCCTAATGACAAAGTTGATGAAATGCTGGAAAAATTTAATAAACATCATTCTAGATTGAAATTTACAATAGAAAAAAATAATAGAAAAACAAATTAACTTTCTCGACACAACAATAATACACGACAATACTGAAAAAAATTTCACAAACTGGTTTATTAAACCAAATGCATCAAATCGTTACACTAACTATTTGTCAAAAGCGGCCCTTAGTTACAAAAAAAATGTTTTTCAAAATTCAACTGACACTACTATAAAGCTTGCTCACCCTAAATTCAGGAAAAATAATATAGAAGTAATCAGGAATATATCGAAAGAAAATAATCACCCCAACCACTTTGCAGAAACAACATAAAAAACGAATACATGCGATCTACAATTAAAACGATAATGAAGTAAAGAAAACAACAACTACATACCTTTACCATACATAGACAAACTATCGAATGAAATTAATAAAACAATGGAAAAACACAACATAACTATTGCACATCGACTGAAACCAAACCATTTATTCAAAGTTAAAACCAGAAATACCAAAAAACGAACAAACTCATACAGTATATAGAATACCGTGTAAGAGACTGTCAAAGTACCTATATAGGTCAAACAAAACAATATTTGCAGAAACGAGTACAAGCCCACAAATACACAAAAATCGACATTACAGCCTCATCCAAACACGAAAAAGAAGATCAACATGAGTTTGACACTAACAACGTTGAAATTTTGAACAAAGAAAGGAATCCAAGAGTAAGAAGATTCCTTGAAATGATACATATCAAAATAGACCCCAATAGCATAAACAATAGAAATGATATCAGAAACTTAAGCCAGATTTATAACAACCTTTTTTAATTTTGTTTATAGTAATAATGAAAGCTGATCTTCACATGCTGCCAAAAAAATACAGTCCGCCCCATATACTAGAACTCAATATGAACAATCCCATGTACTATGAAGAGGGTACAAATGCATGAAAGATGAACAAACCCTTCCCGATAACTTCGTCGCAGTCACACTCCTACAATAACGTTCGTACGATGCGAACGCAGAATTCAAATAGAATAATTTGTAAGTGAATACTCATAAATGTTACAGGTATCATCATATTGAGTCAAATAACGTGTTATATTCCGAACCATATGTTTTTAAAGAATTATTCCAGTGCATACATTTCAATATTGTGTTATGTTAAATATGTCTCAAACTCCATATTTTTTATCTAGTGACAAATACCATGTCGAATCGTAGTTGAGAGAAATTATATGAATTGACTGAATCAGACCTTTTTTCCTAGAAATTGAAGAAAATAAATATGTGGTCAAGAAACTAAAGAAAAAATATTTATATATATATATATATATATATATATATATATATATATATATATATATATATATATATATATATATATATATATATTTATATATATATATATATATATTGTGTGACCCATTCAAAATAGAACCACCCCTGTAGAATACGCATTCTTCAGTCAATTAAGCATCAAAAACTGTATCTTGACACAAATTTTCATAACTTTTGTTTCATTTCCAAGGCACTCTATGGTTTTTTTTTCTTCGTCAAAAACGGCAAAAGTTTATTGGGCAATTTCTTTTCAAATTTGACTACACCACTGGATTCGTAGTCGTTATAAATGGAAACCATCAAAATTTCATAAAAAAATATTTGTTAACAACGAAGTTACAACAATTTTAATTTTGGAAACAAAGTATTTGATTATAATTTTTATTTAGATTATGACATATTTAAATCTGGCAACACTGCCGATACAAAGTAGAACACCAGTGGATTTGTACAGCGAAAATCTGAAGTCAAAGCTCATTCCGTTCTACAGTTATGACTCCTGAATGTATGGTAATGTGAGCGATTTGTGGTGTACTAAATCACAGCCTACAATTGATTTAGTACAATACCTATGCCAAATGTATTAGTTCACCTTCCCTCAAATTATTGATACCTTCTCTAGAAGCTTGTTTCAATTGAGTTTTGCAGAATTAAAAAGGAGCATTTTTTGTCCTGCTTTCTGTTTTATCATTCAATAAATAATTTTGATACTTTAAATAAAACTTGATTCGGTTCATTTCGTTTTTATCTGCTATGGAAGACTGCATAACTCAAAAATGAATTTTTAATTTGCAGTTATTTTCGAATACACTTATAACCTGAACTTGAATAAATTATTTCAAGGAAATATAATTTACAAATCCAGTGGCGTAGTCAGATTTTTATTACAAAATCGCTTCCACCACAAATCGCTCACATTACCATAATTTCAGGAGTTCTGTAGAACGGAATGAGCTATTGACTTCGGATTTTCACTGTACAAATTCACTGGTGTTCTACTTTGTATCGGCAGTGTTGCCAGATTTTAAATATGTCAATAATCTAAATAAAAATTATAATCAAATACTTTGTTTCCAAAATTAAAGTTGTTGTAACTTCGTTGTTAACGAATATTTTGTTATGGAATTTCAATGATTTCTATTCATAACGACTACAAATCCAGAGGTGTAGTCAAATTTGGAAAAAAAAAATTGCTCAATAAACTTTTGCCGTTTCAGACGGAGAAAAAAAACCATAGAGTGCCTTGGAAATGAAACTAAAGTTATAAAAATTTGAGTCAAGATATAGTTTATAGTTTTTTTCCGAGAATGATTGAAAAATGCGTATTCTACAGGGGTGGTTCCATTTTAAATGGGTCACACTGTATATATATATATATATATATATTTATATATATATTATCTTTAACTTCTTGGAATAAAGTTCTGATTCAGTCTATTCATCTAATTTCTCTTAACAACGTTTCGACATGGTATTTGTCATCTTCAGGTTAAAAAATTATATTATTTGAAGTCTGCGTTCGCATCGTATGAACGTTATTGTAGGTTTTTTTTTCGTACGATGCGAACGCAGAATTTAAATAATATAATTTTTTAACCTGGTGGTGACAAATACCATGTCGAAACGTAGTTAAGAGCAATTATATGAATAGACTGCATTAGACCTTCATTCTAAAAAATTAAAGAAAATATATGTATATATATATATATATATATATATATTTATATTATGGTTTATTTATTTTTCGGAAGACTTTCTATTCTGAGAAAAGTACAAAAACCACGAACATCTTGTATTCTAAAATTTCTCAGGTCAAATGTGATCATTTTATCAGTATATAATGATTTCAATGACGTCTTGAGCGGCATAAATTTAACATCCGATTGATGATCAGTTTTCGAGATGCAGGGTGTTAAAATGTAGAATTGCAGATTTTATTAGTATTTTTCTCCAAATTTATAGGCCGGATTGACTTCATGATGCGTATATTAGTTCAATATACTTTTTGGTTAGATGTACATGAAAAAGTACAGATAAAAATATTTATTGTTACAGGGTGATTCACGAATGAATCACAATAGGTTTCTGTGAACACTCAATAATTCTACAGTTGCGCCACAGAGTAATTATTTAATAAGAATAATACCTATCTGTTTTCAATTTTGAGGCTAAAAGATCGATGTCAGCGTCAAGAGATAAGTTGAATTAAATGAAAGCAACTTAATTGAGGAAAAAATTGTGCGAGGGCACCTTGTTCAGGTGGGATTCGTGGGAGGAAAATTTCTGAGCATGAATTATCTGAGAGTTAATAACATGAACCCTATATAGAGACTCCTACCGGTAGTTGAGAATTGCGAATATGTGAAATACTGGGAGATAACAGAAAGGATCAATCCATCCCTTTAACAAAAGCAATTCGCAATTAGAAGACCAGCAGCACGCAGGAAAATTGCTTGCTTGCTTCGGGAAGAATGTTATGAACTATATCATATGCGAATGTCAATGTAGTCTACTACAAAAATGTAAAAAAATACAGAGTGTAAACTAACTGTTTGCACTGTCGCTAACAGTTGATAGCCCATCAAAAAATAAAAATATTTTTCTTTCGAAATATTTACGATAAGTCCTTAATGAGCAAAAAAAATATAACCTACCAAAACTTTGCTATTTGGCTAGGTACCACTAGATCGAGTCGACTACGCGCTATTCTCGGCTACTGAAAATACTAAAAATTGATATTTCTTCAACAAAAACACCACACACACACACCCAAAATCATGTTTTTATCTTACGTAGAACTGCCGTTGCCCAAAATTTCTCAATTTTCCATAATGAAAACAATTCATCATTTTTATCGTTTCATATTCACGATATTGCCAAACTCACCTAGAACATGGCGGCTGTATTTTTTTGACCGATATTGTGACATGTTTTGAATTATCGTTTCGTTGACACATTGGCCTACTTATTCAGAGACCAATAAGGATGAAGCAACGACCTGGCTGCCCTACTCCGATTGCTACAGCAACCTGAAATTTTATTTCACAAATTTGTAATTGAGATACCAACAATTTGTATTTCACATTTTATGCTAAAAAAAATCAGACCATTTTATTTTGACATATTACTGATTTGTATCATCATAGTATGTTTAGGAAACTATATTTTGGCGAATAACTGTTTTCTTCAACTTGAAAAATATTCTCTTCTTCGCACTCTACGTTCCCGTTAGTGATGAACACGTATCTGTAAAATAATGAACGTTAATTGAGATTCAATAGGTAGTTAAATAATCGAACCATTACCTTGTTATTATAGAAAATCTTAGAATATGGGTATAATCTATGGTAGATTTTTCTTTCATTATTCAACATAGAGAGTGTCGCTCGATGAACTCCATGAATAGTCTCCAATCCCTGGCACACTGTCCTCGAAAGAGGTCCTGGGTTTCATCTGAAAATGAAAAGAAAATATTAGCATATTTGGTTTATTGATATTTTCTGCATTCCAAAAGTCAATAATCTCAGTAATCTTTCGAAAACTACTATATTTGAATATAATATACATAAGTTACCACCTACCTTGATATAGAATCCCACTTTGTTAGGTCATTTGATCGTATTGGAAATGTTCATTCACTGTTTGTTGTCTTACAATATATTTGACATTTTGAAGTTGAGTCTGACTTCGGTAAATAGCCGATAAATAGCCTCGCGCGATTTGAGACATGTCGTCGGTCAATAGGTATGAAATCCCACCTACTTAACACGTATTCGAATTCAAAACATGGCACTCTCAAACACTCTGAGATACGAACCTTCAAAAGTCAAAAGAATGTAAGTTCTATTCTCGGCCACTGGAAACACTCAACATTTGTCTTTCTTTCATCAACATCACACACACCCTTAATCACGTGTTTTTAGCACATTTTTGTAATAAAAACTGCATTTTTTCAGTAAAATCACCGTTCTCCACAACGTGAACAGATCATCCGGTTCCATCCCCATTTTTGAGATGTTGGTTGAACTCGAACTGTCAAACGTTACCAAAGCCACGTTTTATTGTACTTGCGCAAAATGAGATGACGTTCGGTGTTCTTGCCTCCTAAACACGGATTCGAAATCAAAACACCACCCACACATTCCACTCAGTACCTTTATACAGATGTGGAAAAAATTTGTGGCAACATACGATTTTCAATGTGTATGGATGTTGAATGGTGTCTATATATTCGACCAGCAACACTCTTGAATGGTTCCCACTTCTGGCACGTAAATGGCACGTAAATGCACTAGATTATATTCAATGAAAATGAGCGATTTGTTTAAACGGGCCAATAAAATTATAATTACCTCTCAGGGGACATCCATCAATTATATTATCCAAATTCCATAGTTTTTTGAAATTTGAGTGATCCCTTTCTCCCGTTGTGACGCCACATTTTTTAAATTGTGGAGATCAGTGCCATAACATTTTTATTTTAAGGAGCCCTTTCAATTGTCTGAAAGGAATAAATCGTCCTAAAAACAGAAAAAAAACTTTTTGCTGACTTGAAATCGAGTACCAATTGAACACGTCTCTCACCAAATAATTATTTATCGAATGACAACAAAACTAAAATAATAACTACTTGAAAATTGCTTGGGGTAGAGTAAAAAGAGTTTGTTCGACAACATATTGATAATGGTTACAGTAGTTTTGGCCTCCCCTCAACCAATCCGTAAGTAACTATAGGTAGTGCGCATGTGAACAGAACGATAACAACTTGACGAATATACTGCAATGAATCGGCTTATGGAAAGTGTTGATCAAAGTTCCTTCAGTATTTTTCAATCGAATTGTAGTATGCACTTCCGTCGGATTTTTTCTACACACGAAGAATAAATATCGATTTTGAATCAGCAGCAGAGATGATACTATAGCCGCGCCTAATTACTCTTCCTGTGTATTGCACATCAACGCCCCCATACCAACATAAATTAGCCGCATGTAACAGTATAATATATAGATTAATCAATATTCCGCTTTCAGAAGAAAATTTCAATAAAGAATTAAACAAATTGCTATTAATAACGCTTATAGTCCAAACCTTATGGATAATATTCTTACAATTTTTTTTTATGAAAAAGCTATAATAGAAGTGTTTCTCACTCAAATCGATAAACATGATTTCAAAGTTATCACATATTTAGGCCATCCTTCCGAAAAAAAATCCACCTTTTTGCGTAAAAATAACATCAATATTGCATATGAAACAGATAATAATTTAGAGGAATTTATTAAGAATAATAAAGAAAAAACTGAGTGATATGATGAACCTGGAGTATATTAATTCACTTGTGGATCTTGTGCTAGTTTTCACATAGGCCAAACAGCCAGAACATTTCAAAAACGATTATCAGAATATAGGAATTGTTTCGTCAATGGAAAAACAAATTCAACTTTCGCTACTCACCTCTTTACTTGAAAAATATTGTTTTGTTGACGATTTCGAAATATTGCATACAGAAAAAAAAGGTTATGAACTCGACCTTCTAGAAAGTTTAGAAATTATTAAATGCATAAAGTCGCAATATTTGCTTGATGACCAGATCAACGTAAATAATTATCCTTTGTTCATCGGTAAGGAGGAATAATGTTTCGCCAACTTTAAATTCATCTGTGGTAGCTTTGATTCAGTCAGAAATGCAGCATATTCCAAATAAATGCTAGGAAAATTGTATAGCGCATATAAAAAAAGTAGAAATATCATATTTTAATATAGATCAAGTTGCCAGAGAAAAAAATTTTGTGAACTTGGATAACGGTAGTGACAGTGAAACTGATTAAGTTATAATTCAATAATTATTTTCATAGCACTCCATTTTTTCGTATTGTATTTGTACGTGTTACACTCAATTTAATAAATTTAATTTATTCTTCCACCATTTTCCACATCAAATACATAATTTTGTCAACAATTCAGTGATATATCTACCCGAAATTTATGATTTTTTTTTATATTCTACAAGCAAGTATATTTCGAAGGTATATGTATATTATTATTACGTGCATATAGAAAAATTGGTGTCCTATATTGATCGTACACTCTACTTTTCCGTACTGTTAATTTATTACTTGTTATTGAATCAGACGTAATTCATCTTTACGTTTATATATTCTTTTTACTTTATTTCGATATATCAAGAATACTTTCCTATTTTCTTACTGGTATTTGAAAAAATGTACTTTGTTGCTTACTAGGAGATAGGAAAGGATATTTCAGTTTGAAAAATAGAAGTTTAAAAAATCTCATTGTCTATGAATTTACTATGAAGTACCACTTTCCACACTTGTTAATAAATATTATATTTGATACCAGCGAAATGATTTGTTGAATCGAGCCGTCAATAAAACATATCATCTTGTGAAAATTTCATTATATCGAGTACGTCTTGAACGCCATGAATAATAATGAGTCTCTCAGACTTATTGTAGTACTATAACAAACAATTTTTCAACTTATATCACAAGTGCTCAAACTTTTAACGAAACTTTTTCGGAGTCTCGAATATTTTCCCAAAATGTTCTCAAGAAAAACATTCTAGGAATGATATTTGGTAAGAAAATTTCACATAAAAAATTATAAATAATATTGAAACACAAACCTAATTTCCTGGATAATATTGACTGGAAACAAATTTGCAAAGAAGGTTGATTTAAAGTTTAGTCGACATGAATCGAATTCAGAATCGTTTTAAAATCTGTCAACGAAGTGACCAGAACAATATTTTCAAAACAAGATTAGACCAACGTTTGTTTGAAGGTTGTAGACGATGTGGTAACTTCATTACTCTGGTTTCGGATCTCCATCGACTTGATGGATTTGAAAGGTTTTCACGACGTTTCGAATGCTTGTATCTGCAATCGTATTCAGGTGAATACTGACAAGCTTAGGTCCCTGATGCTGTTAAATCTTAAGAATTTACAGCATCAGGGACTCGATCAAATTCACGATAGATATGGAAACCAACAGTGCCTTACCTCTCCTCGATGAGAACGTTGAGAGAATAGGCAATGGCATCCGCACCTCTGTCTATAGAAAGAAGACACATACGGGACAGAATCTTCACTACAGCTCCAACCATCCTAATTCGACGAACAGAGGGATCGTGAGAACATTGGTAGAGAGAGCGATGCACATATGCAACGACGAGGAGTCACTAGATGCCGAATTGAACCACATCAGAGAAAACCTTCACCGAAATGGATACCCCAAGAAACTCCTAGGAGAAGTATCGAAACAACTCCAAAGAAGGAAGACATCTGAAGAGCAACAAAAAAGCACAGTGATCTGCCTTCCGTATATCATAGGTATCTCTTCAACATCAAGAGCTGCTTTCAATCCAGTAGTACTTTACAGAGTTTTCTTACCAAGACCAGAGCTGACAACAGAAATGAAATCAGTAAGTATTGTATTTATGAAGTTCCTTGTGAATGCGGAGATTCTTACATTGGAGAAACAAGAAGACTGTTATCGGTAAGATTGGATGAACACAAAAAAAAGATTGGATGAAACCGCAAAATCGGGAATTGCTTACCACGCCTGGACTGAGCATCATCGAATTCTATGGGATGACGCAAGTCTTCTACATAGAGGGGAGAGCATTGGTTCAAACGAAAGTTCAAAGAGGTCGCCTTCATCGAAGCTAATAACACCTTTAGTCAACCAAGCGTAGATATCAAGAACGTATGGAAACCACTAATTGCTCTTTCTGGCGGAATGCAGAGGCGTAAAACTCCAAGCACCACCACACCTCGCGGCACGCAAGTCTTCTACATAGAGAGGAGAGCATTGGTTCAAACGAAAGTTCAAAGAGGCCGCCTACATCGAAGCCAATAACGCCTTTAGTCAACCAAGCGTAGATATCAAGAACGTATGGAAACCACTAATTGCTCTTTCTGGCGGAATGCAGAGGCGTAAAACTTCAGCACCACCACACCTCGCGAAACCCAAGTCTTCTACATAGAGAAGAGAGCATTGGTTCAAACGAAAGTTCAAAGAGGCCGCCTACATCGAAGCCAATAACGCCTTTAGTCAACCAAGCGTAGATATCAAGAACGTATGGAAACCACTAATTGCTCTTTCTGGCTGAATGCAGAGGCGTAAAACTTCAAGCACCACCACACCTTGCGAAATCACATGCACCACTGCACAAGGCGGAATTACACGCACCACTGCACTGAAGACATATAAATTGGTAAGTAGCATGTAAGCTCGTCAGTACTCACCTGAAGACCATTGAAGATACAAGCATTCGAAACGTTGTGAAACCTTTCGAATCCATTGAGACGATGGACGTCAGAAACGAAAGTAATCAAAAATAGACCAAATGAAACACATAACTCTGCGGTTTGTGAGCTTACAAGCCATTAATGTTACGATTCTCAAGTTTCAAAAATCTCCACTGCCTAGGCTACCTCACGAAGTGAAAAAAGGTCAGAACATTTTTCTATTGCCATGATAACGTTTTGAACTGACTATATTTGATTGGCTACGAAATAGAGCTATGAAACTTCCAGTTCATAACTGCAAATTTATTAATTTAATTTTAGGTGTCTTCATCATTTCTGACAATTTTTCATTAATACCTCCACATTTAAATGTATTGAATCAATAATTCTTCTATGTTATAAACCACATGAATTTTCGATTTAGTATAGGTACCCTCTACACAATCAAAAACGTTTAATTCTTCTTCTTGGGACGAATTATTCGTTAATATTTGTACCTAACTCTCAAATGGAAAAAAGCAAAATTTTCAACAACTTTATTATACTTCTAGTAATCCGAATGTATTTTTCGAAGATGTGATGTTACAAAAGTATGACTTCCTCTCCCACTGTGACACTTGATGCCCGCCTCCCCATGCAAAGTGTGACATACTTTGTGGGTGTCCCATTATGATAGCATGTAACTTTCTGGCAGATAAGACGCTATTACTTTAGCAACATACAGACCGAATAATGTGATATTCTAAATCACACATTGATTGATTTATAAAATATATCGTGCAAATTGAAGTGATTGCCTTGAACATTTTCAATTTTCAAAAGCTACCGAAATACGTTTATGAAAATATTCCTCATCACTCCATTAAATTTTGGAATCCTGTAAAAACTTTCACTGAATCCAATTATGCAAGACTGACTATAATTCTTAAAATACGTAGGTCAAAATGGAGGAAAAAACATAGGCAAGGGGAAAGCAGACAGTTGCCTGCAAAAATTAAGCTGGATTGCACTGCACTGATAAAACATACTTATTATGTATTCGATTGCTAAGTGTTTGGTATTTATGTGCACTGTTAAAAATTTCAATAGTAATTTTACAAAAACAAACCGTTGGAAGTTTCAACTCATAACAATATA